>QDEB01037517.1:0-13300 GCA_004193795.1 Asbolus verrucosus | reverse complement strand
TGTGCCAAGGGAAAGCAGAAACTGAAAAACTTTATCAAACACCAAAACAAAAATTAAAATGTGGCGTAAGCAAGGATACACAAATTCCGGTATATTATCAAGCATCAGACCCGATATCTGGAACGTCGTCAGTGGAACATTGAACCACCTATTTGACTTCATCTCTGTGGTATCAAGAGTTGTTAAATTTCTGTGTACAATAGTTGACTGAAGGAGTAATTATGTCACGGTAAATGCTTAATCTAACAGGGCGGTGCTAAACTGTTTGACTAATTTTTGGTGTATGTATATGCAAATCAGATATGCATATGCAAATATTAATTATCATGGTGCACTCCTATATTAGCTGATAATTAATTCAGATGCCAGAGGGCGTTTTGGCCTATTTCCCCTGGGCTATTTATAATCAAACAGTATATGTTGAGATTATGTGGGAGGGAACATTTCGTCTTTAATCCGGTGGCGTCAGATTGTCACGTCTTCCAGCGAGTAAACTCCTTTTCGGCCAATGGGGGCCGACCTACGCAGTCTTGTAGTCTGGCCGATGTTAATTTCTAGATAAAAAGAACAAAAAGAATGTCAGGTGGTGGCTTTATATATTATGTCGGGGAAGCAGTCGAGTGACGGACTTCCTCCGTCGGGTTATCGCCGCCTCCAAGCTGTTTATTTTCCGCGTGACGTGAGCAAAGAGACAATGATTGATAGGAATCAATGTTGGGGGTGGCGAGGTGTGTTGAAAGTGTGTCAGCGTCGTTCTGGTAGATGACGAAGTGGTCGACTGTGATCCCCATTCAGATGAGGCGTTGGAGTGTACGTTCGCCGCTGGAATGAAAACATCCTCGATAAGGAACAAAGGATGCAGAAAGCGCAAAGGAAAGTTGTGTCGAGGGATTAACATCATTTATTAAAAGAAACGATGAGGGAACTTTTCGCAGCTTTTTATGTTTTTATTTACACAGGTTAAGTGGTCTCACAAAAACCAACAAGGGTTTAATCTCTAGTTTTCGCACTCTTTGAGCTCCTCGCCGTACTAAACCGATTACTTCAAATGATGTGGTTCGTTTGGCTTTATCATTATCGCTGGAGTTTACATATTATTTACCTCTTCACCCGATTCCATCGAAATCAGTCAAACTGACTGCTCGATTTAATTGTGGAATTTAAGGGTTGGCGAAATTATGACGATGTGTCAGAGATAAGGAAGGTCCTTAACGTCCTAAATTGTCTGGGGTTTTCAGAAGTTATTACCGTCCATGACCCTACCAAGCAACCGAGTTAACATCGATTCGGATTTAATGAACGTTCAAATAATGATTGCGTTCAGTTGCGGAGGTGTTTTAGAGCTTCAACAAACAATTTTTACGACAAAAAATTCCATAATCCACCCACGACATCTACTTGTATTATGATAACTGTAATTTTGTGATATACCGAAAAACTCATAAATAATACGGCAATTAATTTTTGTTTATAATTTTTTTCTGTAACATTTCACTCTAAAAGTACTCAATTTCATTATCAGTCTAATAAATTTTGTTTAGAATTTCGAATTTACCACTCAAGTAATTTTTAATCCATTTCAAATTATATAAAATTTTACAAATAATTTTGTATCAGATAGAATGGATACAGAACTAAACTAAACTCAATCTTCAAAGAAGATCCCTATGTCGTAGATTTATTTTCAAGTTACGACGAACGTTGTACTTGAGTCCGTGTACGTTGAAAAAGGATATTTGCGGACAGTATGTCTGAATAGTCGACAGTTGGCAACAAATCAGCTGTTAAGAATAACCTCTATAACCTCTATGTGTCGCGTTGAGGCACTAGTTAATACGCTCATAATAATTTTTAACTATAATTCGCACAGTTTCAACAATCCATACAGTTTGAAGCGGAACTTAGTTGTTCTGCTTCAAAATTATGTCATTTTGCTTTATTCCTGAAGACTGTTCGAATTATGGTTTAATGGAAGACTGACTGTTGAAAGCTAAATGAGACAAATCGTGTGTAAATGTATTTAGAGGCTTTTTTCTTTTGTTTCATCTAAGTTTTTCGGTTTTGATCTGCTTCCTACATGGTATTTTTTTACCACTTTCAAACCTCAAGTAACCTTCTATGTATTCTATTTTTACGCTTATTATTCGAACAGTAACGTCTGGAGTTGCATTGACTGTAAAACAGTAATGGCAGGTGCAGGAAGGAGATTATGAATTAAAGCTGATTATTCGTGGAGCAAGTGAAACTAATTTGGGCGTTGTTCCGAGATCATAATTTCGAATTTTCCGTAGTTGATGGGCGAAGTAATCGCATTTCTGATATCCACGTTCTAAAATTATGTCGCACATGCTCCTCCTGGGTCCGCTCTGTGCATCTGTATAGTATAAAGGAGTTTCTTATAATTAGCGTAAGTGCTCGGAAAAATTAACCGGTTCCAGTGCCAATTTCGTGCAGGAAAGTGGAACATGAAGAAGCGCTGAGGAACGTTCAACTTGATTAGGGTAGGCAAGTTATTCCTTGTAACAAAGTTGAGATTAATTCCTCACCGTCCTTATCGTGCGCTAGACACAAAGTGGCGAGTTTGATTAATAGTGCTTTGTTGTCTTCCGTTCTTCACATAACAAATTGACCTCGATCCTATCGGCTCTTAAAAACCATCTCTAGACGATAAGTGACAAATTTCGACTGGAGATATTTGTTTGCGAAGTTCTGTGTGAGTTGGCGAACGTTCGAGTGCGGTACTTGCACGTGCACTCCTCTTATTTCACCAACTTCCACAACTCCCATAAAACACTAGTAAAATCGCGTAATGTCAACTTTATGCTGGGGCATTGCCCAAATCAGTAAACAACGCTAGCGGTGCGCTTCGGGCCCGCGGACCTTCTTTTTCTTGTAGAACTAATAAAAAATATCTCGCTTTTATGGCGTGCATGTTAGCCCGGAACGGTTTTACAGCGGAAAAATTATTTGGCGCCTTTTTATGGTGCTCACTTCACCTCGTATTTAGGTCTCGTTTCGGCAAATCCGCGGATCTCGTTTTATCTCATATTCTGCACATCGCGTGGCTTGGTGGCCCGATTTAGTACATTTTTAAAGATTTCCTCTAGGTTAAATTAATAAATCCGCCGCACGTGATATCGCTGCATGATTTCGGAATTTAAAAGTAATATCTTCATTTTACGAGTCTGAAATTCATCAGGCGAGCAAATCGATTTGAAGCTATTGATCGCCACTTAACTTTATAACTCTGTCTCCTTACAGAGTGTCAAAAATGAGCCATATCGTAATAAATTTCATTTATGAACATGTAAGCATGGTGTTTAAATTAAGTAATCTGGCGGAAGGGGACGAATTTCCAATGTAATATATAACGTGCGATCAAAAATAAAATACCTCTAGCTCCCACTGGATGCGACTGTGTTTTTTGCCGACGTGTCGTAGATAGTTTCGCCCTTCAACCGCAGATGACAGATCAGTGTGAAACTCAGACCTGACACTGTTANNTGAAATAGTACAATTGCAGGCTGTGTGGTATGTTTTGAGACATTTTTTAAAAAATATTTTGAAAAGGAATTTATATTTGTTTAATTTTTGGGCAAAAACTCTAAAGAAAGTAAGTATATTCAATGTTTTTGTAATATAAAATAAGTTTTATTTTTGAATACACATTATATGTAAAAAAATAATAATAAAAACGTAATAAAAATGACAACTGAACACACTTTTTGAATGATGTGAATTATGGTGTTTATCAAAAACTTAATGCTAAAAAGTGTAATAAAAATAATATTATTCCGAACATAAATTATCAAAATTGAGTGCTTACTTTAGTCTGTTTGCATGGCAGCAATTTTGAGTTTGAAATTGAGTTTTATATGTTTATGCTTTTAATGTTGGAGCCAATACAGGATAGCCAACTCGAGTAAACTTAAAAAATGTGAAACACTGAAATATTGTTCGTGTCTATAAAATTTCATAATTGGTATTTGAGTCAGTTACACAAAGTTCTCAAGGGAATTGTTTCGTAGTGCTGCAGGCTTTTAAAAGCCAATAAGCGCCGGATACGAAACTAATTGTGGTCTGCGGTGCGTTTGGGTAAATTTATAAACCGAACTAATGCTTTAACGAGTAACGATCTGTCGACACTACCACCTACTGTAAACACTTTTCTTTGATGTGGCGGCACTTAAGATCCATCACTTCAGACACGAGTATATCTTTATTCCGCCATAACTGTAACACCTATATGGAGAGTTTTTGTTCGTTTCATGAATAATGAACTTCAAAGCCTTGGCACAGATTGACTCTTTAAAACATTATTAAAAAATTACCTGGCAATGAACCTTCGAGGACTTTTTGCTGCTTTTTTTTACAATGTACAGAGCAGGCTCGTTATGTTCTCCATTTTTATTGGATCATAAATTATTTATAAAGTAGATTTTTTAGTGAAGCTGGGATTTCATTAAATCCTGCGACGGATTTTTTATCTATTAGAAGATGGGGATTTAGTTAATATATTTTGTTCCAATATGAATAACGTTTAATTTGTGTCGATAATATTTAAATTAATTGCAGACAGGCTTCTTTGGCTTCATTTAAACTTACACTGGATTATATTATTAATCTCTATATTTACAATTCAAATTTTGATTTTGCTTTTCGATACATTTTTAAGTGGATGTTATCTCAAGTTATGTTAATTTTATCCCTTGTTTGACCAATTTTGTTACCTATAAGCTCAGTAGATTATTCACAATATTTATCGTGTGCCCGGAACTTCTAGGCGATTTAAGACGTCTAGAATTTGATTTATTTTTTGACGACTTTCTTACCAAACATTAACAAACAACAGAAGTGCAGTTACAACATTAAATTTTATTGCCAGCAGGCAACAATGTATTTATATTATTTATTAAATAGCACACCTGACCATTGTTATTAGCGTACTTGATACTTTGATTTACAACATACTGACTCTATCGATACTACTCAATAATTATCATTTTAATTTATGATCACAGATATTGTTAATTTATGATTTCTCTCCTATGTCATTTATTATTAATGTGAACTCCCACTTACAGGTTATTAAAGCACACAGTGAAATGCTTATGGACCTGTACAGGGTGTTTAAACTATATTCAAACTAAATATTTATTTAAAATTAAAAATAGTCAATAATATTCAAAATATTTTCAAGTCCTTTTTGTTTATATACCTATTTTGTACTCCACTTTTATACGTCCAACTTGGTTTGTGATTTTAAACATTATTGTATTAGAAATCTTGTTTCACAGCAAGATACTCTATTAGAAAATATGTACAGAGGAGATTTAATTAATTAAGAAAAAAAAAACAAATATGTTGGACTGATCAGATTCAAGGAAAGTATCACTATCTTAAATCATTCTGAGTATTTGAAAAAAAGTTGGTGTAATTTCCGTTAAAACCAGACAATATTAATGACAGTAGCTTGATCACGTAACTAATTATCAGCCACGCAGTGTGGTGAAAAGCAAAATATCTTCTCAAATAACTGAGATATTAGCAGGCATTTACAGCCTTTTATCTTTGCAAAAGTAATTTTTCTTGTAATGGATGGTTGCTAATTGCCATCAATTGAAGCATGTTATTACGGCGACGTTATTATTCTAAGTTTAAAAGGAAATTGTGGATATATACAGTGGGAATTCTAGTTCATTTTGAGCGTAATTTTTTAAAAGTGTCTTAATGTGTAACAAAACATTTTTAGACGCTTTCATTTATCATAAATCACGTAGTAGGTACAGTCTGTTTTTTTTTTTTTTTGATCTCAGTTTGTAAACTTTCCTACTTTTCAAATGTGCTTTATGTTTGCCATCTTGTTTAAATTAATATTTGTTCTTTGATACAATTTTTGTTGCGAAATATACAATAACTGCGTGAATGGAACTGCGTCACAATGGAATTACCAAATGCTTTCTTAAACATTTTTATTACAACGTTGGCAACAATGTTTTGTTCACCATCAGGCTGTACAACATTAGATTTATTCATATATTCACCGATGTTTGGCTGCGCAATTATACATTTTTATTACAACGTTGGCAACAATGTATTGTTCACCATCAGGCTGTACAACATTAGAATATATTCACCGATGTTTGGCTGCGCAATTATTACGTTTGACTTAATATTTCTGATTACTTTTATTCTCAGTTTTGACCAAATTGGCTCAGTTAGCATTTTATTTTACATCTATTGTTGACAATGTGTGTGAGTGTAAAAATGCTCCTGACAAAATTGATTGTTTTGTAGTGTTTTGGCTGTTATGTCTTTTTAAACAAATTCATTTACAAGGAATGCGTTAAAAGCATAAATTTGTAATTTTTGTCAGTGATGTAGATTTATAGCCTTACGTGGTTTCACACGGGGAAAAAATGTGCGAAAAAAGATCATTAGCTGATGTAAATTGAGTTAATCTGACCCGAAAACACCTGCTAACCGTCGATTGTATTAATTTATCAAACTTTATGTATGAAAATTTACACCCAATGCGCAGAGGGTGATAATTTGCAATTCAATATGGAGATTAAATTGCGACAGTCTGTCACCTAATACTGTTTATTACATTTTTTTTTTAAATTTCTGTGTTTTTACAAGAGTATACGTTTCTGATTTATACTTGAAGGTGGGGGTGGTTCAACTTTTTAAATATGCGACACCCATTCACGCCCAGTCCCCTTCTATTTGACATCTGTGACAAACCTGTTGACGTGTTTTTATTTTAACAACCCAGTATCACCATTTTCTCAATTTGTTTGTTTTGTAACAATTACCAAAACATGTATTAGTTCGAGGCGGTGCTGGTTTGACCTCACTCTTAACATCGGTTCTGCAGCAATATTAATTTTTCACAATTAAAACTTTCAGAATAGCTACACTCTTCGTTGGAAAAAAATTATCGTACGATCTATAACTTTGACATGTATGACGTAATTAAAATTTGTTTAATGTTGTTCGTGACAGGCAGTGTTATATCACGACAACGAAAGGAATTTTTGTTAATTAGTTTGGTTATTAATGAATGATGACTGCAGTTGTTCAACATGAACGTACGCTTTCTCCACATTGTTCTCGATAGGTTTTGGATTTTTGTATATGTCAGAGATTAGGTTATTTTCAGCCACCCAGTTCAACTAATTTTTTAAGTCGTGGAATTAACGTATCAATTTATTCCAAAATAATTTCTAAAACATTCGGTACACAACTCCGTTAGGGGCTCTGAAAAATTTTGCAAGCAACGCTTTAACGATGAAATAAAAAATTTAATTATGAAAGGAGGTGAAAGCTCTGCTTGTTTTATTTTTAAAGCCTCTATTTTCCTCGCCTATAAACTCCCGAAAAATTAAAAGCCATTAAAATTTCGATTTCTGTGTAATCTTCTTTGGGCGAGGATTAATTGAATTCTGGTCTTACTGTAGTAGAATGTAATAAGAATAGATTGGACTTCAGCCTGATAATGATTTAAATAATTAATCTTTTGTGAAAAAAATCAGTTATATTTTTATAGCTTTAAAAATCGATTCATTCAATAAAGGTCCTTTTTTTCTCAAATTGATATTTTCGCAATAGGAAAATTTATATCCATAGTAACATAAATTCTTTGGATGGATAGACCCTGTGAGAATGTGTCACGTCACTGTGAGTTTAAGATTTAGTGCCATTTTATGACTAATTCCCACTGTTAACAGCTATTAATTTATATTAGATGTGTAGTAAAGTTAATTTTTTCATTACGACTTTATTAAATTATGAAGTGCCTACATAAAATTATTTTTTTATTAATTGTGGCAATTAAAGTCAATTGTACTCTTTGTACACGTGTCACAGGAGAGATTTCCATGAATTAACTGTTTTGAAATTCCATAATGTACAAGAATCTTTTATTTTGTGCGCATATACTCCAGATAGTGTCTACATAGTTCGAGTAATTCATTTTAAACTTTTCTAATAATAGGATTGTACCGTGCGATCGAAAAAAAAAAAGAATCAAAGTAAGCCATGCATTTAATTATTAGATTGGCAAACCTGCAAAATTGACATATTAGTTGATTGACATTAGGGTCGCGTTTAAAAAAGTTAATCCAATCTTGATAACCTATAAAATCTCATTACTGACTATTTTGCAGGTTTACCAATATAACAAAATCCATGGCTTGCTTTGATTCTTTTTTTTTTCAATTGCACGGTAGTTAAAAAATTGTAGGAAACAAAAATATTTTTTCTTTATATAGAAACCTATAGCTGCTTACTCGCCCACGTAGGTACTCGTTTAGCGCCGTTGTCAATTAGTTGTGCCCCTCTGAGTGCATTAGAATTGTTCATTATATTTCATTTATTAATAACAAGGAAATTTGTAAACCAAATACCTACAGCGGAAACTTATTCACAATTTTTTTATTTTTTAAGCTCTTATAAAAATCAATCGTTAGTTCTTAACAGAATAAAATGGGACTGGAATAAAAAACTACATTTTTAGGAAAGCTTCGCAGTTAATCAATAACTCGCAAACTAAACAACCCACATATTTCTTTATTAACGTGATGTCTGTTCTGACAGATTTATTGGCAAAAGCTTTTTTTTAATTTTTGCATAATAAGTTTCAAATAAAATTATAGTTTTTCTATATGTCATTTTGAATATATTTTCTAATTTATTTAAATATAAAAAAAAAACGTTCAACCAACGTTATTGCGTTGATACGATAGTTTATACGTTTCGAATTTAAAGGCATATTGACAATCATTTAACAAACATATAGCAAAGTATAAATTAAGAAAATTAGGTAGGCGTTGAAATCAATGTCACTTTCAGATAACTGTAGACACAAACATACAAATGACATTTGCGCGATGGCATTCACACCCTAACCTAACAAAAATTGTATCTGTCATCTGTCACTTTCTTGGCTGTGTATAAAGTACCACCCAAAGTGACGTTATGGTCACAACCTACTCTAATTGGAAATGAATTCGTTCGCACATTATATACAACTTTTGACATTAATATGAAACTCAAGCATATTGATTTACTTTAATATAGTAAATTAGCAGTAGTAACAAAGCAAATTCAATGGAAGGAATTAGTAATTAAGTAATTTTAAAGTACTGTTAAACTAGTCTGAATATCCTAAATAATGAAAATCTTAAGAAATTTAATTTAATATCAAAACAATAGCTCATTCAGACTTCAGCTAAATGCAAATTACAGTCCCCTATTCTAAAATCTTTTAATCAAAATAGATAAAAATCGCAAAGGTTAAAATATGTTTTAAGCCTTCAAAGCTCTTTCAATCAATTTTCTTAATTGAGTAGATTTTATATGGTTGCGTAGTTTAACTTGACTCCTAATTAATAAAGGATTCCAGTGAAGAAATTTAGGGTTTCTGTGTTAAAAACACGAAATGGAATCAAGTTCAAGTTGTAACAGAAATGTACCTGACAGTCCTGTTATATTATTATGTATGACAAATGTATCCTTGATATTTAGATTCAGCTACATGATAATTCTTGTATCACTAAATATAGATACGCGTGTAAAACATATGTAAATCTGGACAGAAGAGAATGATGGACATTTCATACACAACTTTGTCTTAAGTAACCTACTTCTGTGACTTGTCCTGCGTCCTCATTTAACATTGAATGTAAATTTCTCCTGCAATCTATCAAGAGGTTTGTTGCACATGACAATGTAATGATGACCTTCCGCAGTGTTGGCTATAAAGGAAAATATATTATATCGATATTTTATAAAGCCACGGTGATTATTTTATGGTCAGAATCAGGACGAAATTGAGTGCCAATAAATTTGTCACTTGTAAAGAAATTTAAATCTAGCAGAGTGTACTTTAGCTCCATTCTCTCTTCACATCTTCCATTTCGGATAAAATTTTCAATTTAATAAAACTGAACATCTAGAACAAATAAAAGAGAACCTCATGAAGTCGTTAGAAAGCTTATCATAAACATCAATACAATTTCATTACCGACAATTTCTTTTGCAGCATGGGTGCTCGGATGGTGGATGTGCAAAACCGTACCTTATATACAGGGTGTTTCTGTCGCTGCTTCAGTGTACAGCTTAATAGCAGTATCTTTAGATAGGTAAGTAATTAATATTTTAATTCTATTCCCCTTTAAAACCTAACAAACCTTCTGTAAACAATATATAGTTGATATATGAAGTACTTCACAGTTCTATATTGGGCCACTTTAGCCTTTTAAGCGTTGTTTCTTCAATTATTTCCGGAAAGTTTGTTCACTCCAGTTTAATACCCTTAGCAAAGTGTTGACGTCTAAAGTTTTTGCAGCATTATTATTACTTTCTAACTCTGTTTCATTATTAGTGTGTAAATATTAAAAAACACATACCGTTCGGAGTCGTGAAACTTACATCTGCAAGGAAAATAAAGAGACTCAATATTTAATAAAATTTTACCATGTTTTAATATAGTTAAGCTTCATATTGACTTATTTTTCAACTATATGTGTAATAAGAAAATTTCCAAGAAAGTAGAAACTAAACAGAGTTTTTTTTTATAAATACGACACTAAGGAAATTAACTCCCCTTATTTACAATTCTTCTTTTTAAGTTGCAATTAAAATATTAAATTACAATGCACTGAAAAAACTAAATCAATATACAAATCTATTTGCAGTAAATGAACGAATTGCTAATCCTATTTACCAATACATTTGTCTCAATATGCATAATAGAAAAAGTAGCCAACGACATTTCTTGGAATACACTTCAAACAAAGATCTTGGGAACCTCTATTAAGATGCCCATTTCTATCGACTGGACTTTTTACCATTTACGATGCCACGAAGCCATTTACTTTACAAAAAACGCTCACCAAATAACAGCAACAAAATTAATTCAAATGGCGAATTCCTGACTTCGAAAAAATATTTGAGTTTGTACATGTGTACAGGTATTATTTAAACTATAGAGACAAATGAATTTTGAAAACGTTATTTCATTTTACGTTCAAATAATATAAAACAATTTACAGCACATTTTTTTATAATGGATAACCTAATAATACATCTCGTTTTCTCAGTTAAACTTGAATTAAATTTAGTACTAAAGGAGAAGACAGAGATCTTATGGAACAAGATGACCACTTAAACACATCTATTTTTATATCAATCGACGCAGGTTAAATCTTGATAAAACTTTACCATCGCGCCAATTTCAAAACTCACTTAATAGTCAGAATTGGCAGTAAAGATTAGAAAATGTGTTTATTTTTCAGTGAATTCATTTTCTTTCGACTATCGCCATAAATCATGAACTCTTAGTTTAAGGATTAACCATAAAATAACCATTTAGAAACTAATTATGGTGAAGTCCTTTCAGATTAAGATCTGCACATATACATAGATTATTTTTGTTATACAACAGAAAGAATCCAGTATTTTTTTTTATCACAGTGTCAATTAACAATGTCAAATTCGACATAAGCAGTCAGATACATTAACAATAAAAACAATAAACGTCACTCAAAGTTAAACATATTGTCAAAAGCAGATTATTATTCTCTTGTACTTCAATAAATGGAACTTATCTCTCATTGAAATTTGAAATACTTATTGCTAAACCGAATACTTCTAATTACAATTGAAATAAATCGTGGCATCAATTCAACAATTATTACCCGAATGCATAAGTAATATTGCAAGTGACATAAAAATTATTAAAAACTCTGAAAACTAATAATAATTTATAGGCAAAAAATGAGATTCAAATGACAATTCCACGAACGCAAAGGGAAATGATAGAATGATCATGAAATATAATACTGATAAAACAAACAATGGTATTTATCTATATATTTAGAATATTTAACCAAACAAATTATATCTGACTTTATCCGATAATTTGTCGGTTCATGTTACTGGAAGAAACCAAATATAACTACCTACCTGAAATAAAAATTTAACCAAAAAAAATTTTGAAGATAATTGAAACAAAATTAAAATTATTTTGACGTAAATTAAACTAGACCAAATTTATCTCTCTATAATTCTCATCTGAATGAAACAAAAAAAAAATTTAATGATATGATTGACTGAAATTCCTAAGAGAATGTTAAAGATAATATTACCATTATTTTTAGAAATTCCAACTTTAATTTTCTATTACGTTTGGAGTACTAATCTGACTGTCTTCATTTATCACACCATTAATCCTTTTTTCTGTTATAACAATGTAATGCTTAGTAATTAAAATTTTATAAAAAAAATGTTTTAATTCAAGTGTGTTCTCTTAAAAAATTATTATTTCATTCCAATCACCTTTCATTTAAATACTGTACCAAATAGTCCATAAACAAATCTTCGCAAAATGTTCGCAATCTTATGTCTACGTCAATTTCACTCTAGCTTTGTATCGTATTTCCGTTGCCATTGGAATTAAATAGTTGAATGTTCAAAGACTCACGATATATTATTATTTTCCATTCTCATATATGAAACAATGCAATAAAACAAAATTTTAGTTACAGACTTATAATGCAACCAGTAATACACAAGTTAGCGGCTTTTCAAGTGCCAGTTATTATATTGCACCAAATTCATACACTATTCCTTTGCATAATATTCATTCAGGATTCGGCATTTTCTTTTTTTTTTTTGTAAAGAAATAAATAAAAATTAAATTTGAATTTGGATCTTAATTATAATTGTAAATACTTCTTATTTTTGAAACGTACTTTCTTTGTGTTTTTTTTTCCCGGTTTTTCCTTTCTTTTACTGATTTAGAACTCCAAAACTGGTTATTGTTATTGAAAAAAAAATAAATAAATACTTACGTCTAGTGATGTGTATTATAGTTTCTCTAATTTTAGAAGTCAAACGGAAAATATTTAAATAAAATTAAAATAAAAATTTTACCAGCTCCATTTCTCTGCTTCTCATTTCTCTTCTAATGCTAAGCGAGACTTGATCGATCTTAGGTTAATATTTAAAATCAGTACAATATACAATGTACGATGCCTTTCTCATTCAAGCTACTGATTTTAAAAAAATAATTACTAAAATAACCTTATCTCATATAATACAGGTGGTCCTGAAATAATCTGCAAAATTTTACTAACGAGTAAAACATGAAAGTCTTAATAAACTCTTCTGTAAAGGGCATCGTACTGAGAAGAAAATAGGCACATATGTTAACAACCACTGACGAAACATGATCTGCGCCAATTGTAATCTAAAAATTACCTTATTCCTGATATCGCAAAGGCGTAAGGTT
>QDEB01037378.1:5393-20780 GCA_004193795.1 Asbolus verrucosus | reverse complement strand
TTTTTTTTTAATAACAACACATTTTATTTTGTGAACCGTTACTTGGTTTTTATAACATTTTGGTCTCGCCTAGAACATAAAGTCTTGGTTTTTCGAGTAAAGACATTCGCAGATTAGACCGACGATATGCTGAACAACCATTCTTTCACTTCGCACCGAAAACACATGGACATAAATTTTATTTCGGCGGAAAGTGTAGGTACCCGACTTGACTTCGGACCTCGTTATGCAGACCTTTTCTAATATTGACCGACACTCCCCGTAAATTACTTTTGGCCTTTTTCGGCATAGTTATTGCTTTTCTAAGCTGAGACAGCCAGCCAATTGTTCAAGGAGCAACCTCAAACTTTTGCCCACCGCTTTCCATATTTTAAATTGCCCCTCGATAAATCACAATTTTCGAATATTTCAAATTTGGAGAAATGTAAAACCCAAATCACCGCTTTATCTCGTATTTTTTATGCTGTTTAACGGCCGTTTATTATTCAAAATACTTAAATCGTTCCGGAGAACGTTTTCTAAAGCGTGACTGTATCGGTCACCTGAACGTGTCGAGCATTTATACAGGCTCGTTGATGACATAAAACATTTTCGTTTTGTGACTGTCAGAAGCCAAAGTGAACCTTCCTAATTAGAAAAACACGACCATTACATCGGAAATTTTAATTAATCGATAAATTTACGCTTAGCTACTAGCTTTAAATCGTGGGTTTTTTCTCGGGACGCTAGATAAAGAGACGGCAGGTTGATTTTATAAGCAAAAGTACTAATTGTGATCGAATAATAGCCCCCAAGAACGCCTCTGTGAATGCCACGGCGAGCTTAGTACGCTAAAGTGGCATAAAACTGTTCATTATACATCAGATGAACCGCTTAAAGCTCGACGACTGTAACGCAACATCACAAAGCCACCCCATGTGGGACGTGCAGAAATGCATAACTTACGCAAACCGGAAATCTAATCAAACTAGTTTTCAGACATTTGCGAATCAATTTCTGTAAGAGTTTCAGCCCCCGAGTTAATGTAATTTTAAGATGCCTCGTCTTTTGGTGTTAATGGAAGATCCGTACTTTTTATAACCAAATTAGTTAGTACACGTTGCACTAACCTTAACTAGGTGAGGCTAAATAATATTAGGATTACTATCGGAAGCGTCAAGTTCAGAAAATTTCCAAATCCAATAATTGTGATCTTACCTCCAGGTTTTATGTAATTTTACAGTTTCATATGAGACTTTTGTAACAAAAACAGCAAAGCAAATAAAGATATTGCAATTTCTCGGATTTCTCGTGCTTTTCAACTCATCTAGTTTATTTAGGGAAGAAAGAAAGAAAACAACACTATTTTCTGGTGGAAAACAAGCCATCCAAAAGACATAAATTATTTATTTGAATAAAGATTAGATAATTCTTCGGAGCCTAACAGAAACTGTAAGTGTGAGTAAAATATTAGACCGAAATGCTTACGTTTCCAGAAAATAATACCTGAACTTTCGATTTGGGAGCTTTAGTTTATCGTTATTCCAAAAAATAATAATCAGTTTTTTATTAACAACTTTTTTATTCTTTTAGTTTCTCTAATTCATTTCAGGCTATATTCTACATTATTGGACACGGGTATTTAAGAAAAATTCTGATTTATGACCTAAGGATACTTGATGTCTTGAAAATTATTGACAACTCTTGAAATTTAATAATAACAATAATAAAGCAACCTAATTATTAGAACGGACGTCGCATACACACAAAAGTAGTACTATTGGTTGACTCCACACCAACCTTATTCCAGGTGAGCAGCACATAAAATTTTATGCCTCATACATAAATAAGTTTTGGTTTTCTACAACTTCAGACTTTAATCAACTTCCATACTTGTATTGATGTTAATTTTCAAAACAAATGGAATGGAATACATAGATGTTATTTTCGTCGAAACTTTGTTATTCAAATTTTAGAACGATAACTTGAATCGAAAATATAGTTAACATTTTTTGAGTTGCGAACATCCACAGTAGATAGAGCATATTTATGAAAGCTTGTAACTCCTTTAGGGTCCATTCAAACGAAAAATGTGATACTTGGTGTCAAATTTATTATGAAGTTCTGAATTATATTTTAAGGTTTGCGTTATAATATTTATAAAAAATTCGGTTTCACGAAAAATAAATCAAACAAAAATCGATTAAAATTTGATATAGTCCTAAGAAGGATAAAACAATTTGTTATGTTCTTATTGAAAAACAAAAGTTAACTGTTACTTCTGGAAAAACATGACATTAAAGAAGTTCCTTCGCTTCAGATTGTGAGTTTATGAAACCAATTTAATGAAAATTAAAAGCTTTAGCAACTGGGGTATTTTTCAAAATACTCCCTGTGTCCTTTAGCAATATCAAATTGTTTAGTGAAAGTATCAAATAATTTTAAATTAAAATAAGCGTGAATCATCTATTTACATTAGTGTTAGTTTCTTTTCGGTTGAAAAAGGAACTAACACAGTTCTTTAACACTTTTAGGGGTAAATTATTCGGTTCTAAACGCCAGATAGAAACATGCATAAAATTAAATTTCCTGGTTTTGAGTTTGATGTTGAATGTGGTTCCTGGAACAGTTATTTCAGATTTAACCTATTACATTCCAAAACAAAACAAAAAAATACACATTAAAACAGTCAAAAATCATGTAAGAAGTTTAATTAAAAATATTTCAGGAATATGTAATTACATATTAAAATAAATTGAAATTTATGTTAATTTAAAGAGCAATTTCAAACTGAAACCATCAGAATTCAATTGAATTAGGTTTCCAATGGACATGGAAACATAGTTAAGTTGAGAAAAATAATTGGAAACAATGTAACCGAATTGCCAACAATTAATATTTTTGAATAACATAAATTCAAATTGAAGGTGAAAAAATGGCTTTAAACGCCATCAGTGTGTGAGGGTCTCATCTGTTTCCTGTCCATGTGGATATTCATATTCATTCTTTCAACGAACCACGTAAAGAAAAATGAAAAACGAAAATGAAAGCTCCGATTACTGAGTAAAATAAAAAAAATAATCAAAGGAAACCTAGTTCTCTATTTCCTATTCGAATTATTATATTTTTAGCTTCAAACATAAAAAATCGAATTAAATGACTATGTTAAAAACTGATTATACTGTTATAATATCCTTGACTAAGAAACTCTGGTCTGATTTTTATAAATGTGAAGAAGGAAAATAACAGATACCTTTTAATTTATTACCAACTGTCCAATATGACGGATGGAAGATTAAAGAAGAAAATTTTTCATTTATTTCCATTAAGAATTAAGACATTTTTAACTCAAACCGTCTAACCGCGAAAGCCACGTAATGAGGCACGTGCTCCTTATATTTTTCACAAAAACAAAAAACCGCAGTTTGGTTCCTACACCATTCTTTGTAATTTTTTCATTCTTATTAGATTGTCGTAGTCGAACTGGCAGAATACCTGCCAAGCGTACACTTTTCAAGCGGCTCTCCGTGAAATTTTCGATTTATCTGAACAAACGGTCGTCAGTACGTGTTTATAATGCAGCAATAGAATATTACGAAGGATAAAGCACCTCGAAAAGAATGCGCATTGTTCCTCTCTAATATCAATTTCGTACACACATTTTTCAAAGTTCTTCATAATATTAATTAGATTGATCGACTCTTGCATATCCCTCAAAATTAATTAACGTGGACAGGATCTAATTAAGGGATTTATAACCCCCAAGGGCTCCACAACCGAAATTTCAGATCCACTAGCAACACCTGAAATTCGTAAATCAATACGGCATCTTTTGCTCATTTGGGTCAAAAGCAAACATTTTTTTGTTAGACTCCCAGAAGTTTTTCTTAACCCAACTTACAATGCCACTCTAGATTCATTGGTTAACTGAAAATCAGAGGAATGATGGCGAGGAATAAGAGACAGTTCAAATACATTCAACAACAGTAAAAGGTGTGATATTTATTCAGTTCAAAAGTCCCATCTAAATTAAAATTGAAGTCAAAAATTATTTTTAAATGGCCATGCCTACATATGTACGTAGCATTAATTATCGTCGTAAGTTGTACCTACCCAAGATTATTAAAACTACACCTTTTATGTGCTGGAAAGTAATCCTTATAAAAGCATGTGTTACATCCGTTCTTTGTATTTAAGCTCTATTGTTACTGAATCTGAGGTCGATATACATATTACAAAACTCGTTTGAGGAGAATAAAGTTGGGCGTCATGTTCGAATTCACTTTTCGGAACTTTTTGCGTTGTTGCTGTAATAGAATTACAGAAAAACCTTATTTTGAAGTGTGTATAAATAAGCCTTCGGTGATGTAGTCCTCCAGCTGCAACCACTTTATTATTTTTTTTATCTAAGCCGGGTATGATTTTACGAACGGTTCAAAAAGTTTTATGTTCGTATTTAAAGTTGTAGTTCGGGCCATTAAAATATTCCAGGAAGTTATGCCATTTAATTACCGGAGCAGTAAAGGTTCGATCTTGCTGTAAAAGCGGCACATCTCCGAAAAATTTGCATAAACAATCAGCGCGTCCGTAATAAACAAAATGATTTATGTAGAAAGTGGCAACATAAATTACGTCGATTTTGTCAATTATTGTAGATTACATTTTGACAAAGCTAAAAGTAAAAGTTGCCATTGTAGTTTATGCTCGTAATTGTGTGCAATTACGTGGCGTTGCGTTATTTTGCTTGCGTTTAATACTTATCGGAACGAACGGGAATATTTTTTGTCCATAAAAAGTTTCAAGATTGCTGAATTAGGAGGCAACACAACATGCTGGGTAAAGTTCGGGGCGGCCAAATGCTCAGGCAATTTTTCAAATGTCAATATCTCCCTCTCTCTTATTTTCTCGAGAAACAAATGTCCATTTCGGCATGCACATAAAATTAAGGGATGGAAAGGAAACCGAGTTTACACTGCACAAAAATTCCACAAAACGCTTTCATCTCGTTACGGATGTTACGAAATAAATTAACGTTTCCCAGTTCGTCGATAATTATGTGTTCGAGCCTTTTAACATTTAGAGTAATATCAGTACGAATAAGTTATAAGGTTGTTTGCACCATAAAATAAGTGGCTTATTGTTAGAATAATGCAGATTCGGCGACATTAACTTCTTTATTTATTTGTTGAACGATTGGATTATTCGCCAACTCTGATTTTAAAGGTTAAGTGATACATTTTTTCGATTGCTTTATTATGAAGACGTGACCTACAGTATATACATTAAAGCCACGCAAAAATAACAATTACTCATTGTTGTCAAAGATAAAATCTGTTTTAATTTACGTCCGGTATAAAAAGGGCGATATATGATTCTATTAGAAGAAAAAATGTCAGCTTTTATTACCTGATACCGAATTAGATTATAATATCTACCTAGTTAATGTTTTTGAATAATAAATAGTAAAT
Source organism: Asbolus verrucosus (assembly GCA_004193795.1). Classification (NCBI taxonomy): domain Eukaryota; kingdom Metazoa; phylum Arthropoda; class Insecta; order Coleoptera; family Tenebrionidae; genus Asbolus; species Asbolus verrucosus. The sequence goes on along the minus strand of QDEB01037378.1, from coordinate 15,333 downwards.
TCGTGAAGCGAAATTGTAAAAGTGGAATTTTATATTTCAAATTAATTTGTCGGAAGAAAGCAGAGATTTCACATACATATTTAATTAAGGATGATAGGTAATATGAAAAATATCCATCAGATAACTGACGTTTCCCAATTTATCACAAAATTGACCATCCTAACGCAGTAGCGGCAAGATATGGAACCCTAGTATGGAATCTTACGAATGCGAATACGTTAATGTTACAATTAATTATTAGGAACAGTGGGAAGCATTTAAAAAATGTTTCAGAAAGTAGACCGCTGTACAGTTTTTGAAAATGGCAAGCATAGTATCGGAAAACTTAAAATTTTACAATCTTCACAATTGAGGAAATAATTTGATTTTCCTTTGTTCTTTTATTTTGAAAAATAAACCAATTATATATTCATAATAATCGCAAAATATTTTTTAAAAAATCCGAAACGTTACTGTCTTTTTTTTAATACTTTGATAGAATATAAATCAATTTTTCATATCGATACTAAAGCTGATTAATTAACATTTTCATTTTCATGGTTTTGTTATTTTTAATACAGAAATGTCTTCGTAAATATTAAACTACAGAAGTTTTCTTCAGTTAAGATACAGCACTTCGAAAAATTGTCAATAACAAGAGAGATCAAGCCGATTGTTTTTAACCTTCAAGTTAAAAGAATATTAGTTTCAGTGCAATTTTTAATTGGCGCCTATTTTTGGTAAATTGAATGAATTTAGGTGACCGTTGGAAGACAAATGGCAGTAAAAATAGTAGGCATGTTATGTTACTGTTATATTTCTAAAGTCCCTTTCAGCCGTTTACATTTCAAAACCCTTGGAGTTACAAAGCCAATTAATTAACTCAAATCTAAGAATTTGTCAAAGAATCCATACACAAAATTTGAACTCAATAGGTCAAAAGCGTTTTCAAGTTATTGCTCGGATGTCCTACAGGAGCGAGCGAGCAATATGGGAAAAACCAAAAACGCTTCTCCCTAGTGCTTATGCGCTAAAAACTAAAAGTAAAAGGATAATGTTGCCTATTGTTTTACAAAATCCTGTACATTCTTACTCTATTTTTACTAAAAGGAAATTTAGTCTGATCTAAAGGCTTTATTAAAAACAAATTAAAAAATATATACCTATATAAATAAGGAACATGAACGTGATAAAACGAAAAGAATTTGAAAGTTTCAACAATGTTTGAATCAAATTTTAAAACCTCCACATTTCTTGCATTTGAAATTATTGAAAATAACTGAGCTGAACTGAAATTTTTGTTTAGATATTACAGTTCACAATTTTTAATAAACAAAATTTGTGATTCTTTAATACGTCTTTAACTTGATAATTTAGGAAATTTTACTTCAATATTGATGTCGTGACCTCGTTATATGCCAAATTAAAATTCAAGTGAATGACAGCGATATCAATAAAAATGGTTTGATAGCTATACCTTCACTCTCTCTCATTCTTGCCACAAAAGTCGTATAATTGTGGTTTAACAGTTGTCAAAAATGTAGAAAATATATCAAAAAGTATCTCCTGTCACCAGAAATTATTGCATGATGCTAAAACTTGCGTCATGATTACTATTTTTTAATGTGTTATAAATGTGTAGCAACAGTGACAATTGATGGCAGTCATAACTAATTTGTATTCTTTCAACAAAAGAAGCAAATTTTCCTGAAACTTTGCGGGATAAATGAACTAAACGAAATTCTAAATTAAAGAAACGAGAAGCAGTTGCCAGCTTATTATACTGCTTCCATCGTTAGCAGACTGTGATGTTGTTAGTGCAACTTTTCCAAATAGACCATCCCTATTCATAATTTTTTATCTCTCGAACTCGACGAAACGAAGATTTAGTAACGACAAATTTGATAAATTAACTCGGAGAATATTTAAGTTTCTGAAGGAACTGAGTGGCTGTGTTGTAGTAGTGACATGCTGTATAAAGTTCCGTATAAAAGTGACAGCTCCATCATTTAGCAATCCGTCAAGTCCCTTCTCTGATAATCAATTTGTAATAACCGTCGATATAATGCGAGATTACAGCTTCGTGGCGTTATGATTTCCAACACAGTTCCAGCGCCACGACAAAAAGTTTTAACTTTTTCCGCTGTCTCCTCTTTCATTTTTTCGATTTTAATCTATTCTGGAATCTAATAATAATTGCGACAGCATTAATTTATTTCAGAATGGAACTTTTTACGATAGCGACTTCTCGCAATTTCATTTCGGACGATTGTAATGTATAAATCTTATTTAACAGTAAATTATGTCAAAATAATAAATCGTCTCAAGCTTCTTAAATATCCTGAGGAATTTGTAAGTAAGCTCCAAACATATAGGTTTGATTAAGTGTGTGACATTAGATATTTATCAACTACTGGTAATAGTGCTACAATGGTGGAGTGTGTGATTGATTGTGATATGTGGCCCAAAGTGACTGCTTTAGTCATAATCGATCTATTCTTATTTTTAGTTGTAGCCTTTTCCCGAATTGAAAAAAACGTCTCAATTATAAAAAATAAAACGGTATACAAATATTGCCATATATTATAATAACTGTCATGGTGTGGGTTCCAGAATCGCTGTTTAAAGAATCAATCTCCACAATCTATGTTCTTTTACATGATAATGCGCGGTTTTCGCCTGTCATGGAAATTTCGGTATTTTACGGCCACGTCCATCCCGTGCATTTACTAATTAAACGCTCATTTAAGTTTAATAAAATTACTCGAAATTCCGTGTTTGAGAAACACTGGTTTATATTTCCAAGATTTGAAATTTCAATTATTGTCCATTATACTTCGCCATCGTTCTTGATTTATTCACTGTTCTACAATATCATCCTTTATTCAGTGTCCATTCTTTAACCGCATCTGTATTTTATTTCAGTTAAATTATTTTTAAAACTTTCCCTCCATTAATTTCTTTCGACCCTACGCGCCATCTTCGTCTCAGATGGTTGTTCCGTAAAAACTTCCGCAAGTACTGCGGTCATTATCAAGTCAAGAAGACAAAGGAAGGGGATAATCGTTAAATCCTGAACAAGCTCAGTTACTTTCCAAAATATTTGGCTTTTTTGTTGAAACTTAAATCCGTCATTCACGCATGACTGATGTCTATCTGCTGTATAGCGTCCAATAAATGTCGTACTTTGTTATCAGATATTTAGTGTCGGAAAATATGTATGGGAATTACCTACTTTGTCGGTTTTTACAGCTTTTTATTCACATTATGAATAACTTTCAGATAATATCGTAATGAACTAGTAACATGATGCACCCATACTAGAAAATTAACGACTGAAACTACACTCCTCATAAAATTATTTTATTTTCCTTTGTCTCTGTAAAACAATTTTCTGTGGTTAAGATTTGATTTTTGGTATTAATAAGAGATTAATTATTTAAGCTGAAAAGTGTTCAAACACCTGAAGTAGACTTTAGCGAGACAAATTTGGTAGCGAAGCATCTTAGCAAATTTTAGAGGAATGTTACATTTTTTATAAAAATAAAAATTGAAATTATAGTTATTAATTTTTATTAACAGTTAATTTCATACATCTCTGCTGGACGCTCTAGTTGTATTCTGAATCTTTGAGATCTATCTCTCTGTAAATATGTAGAATTAGTGTTTGATATTTGAGTAAACACTATGTCTGGCAAGCGGTGTTTAATTTTGTAATACGAACTTTTTCTCCTTGAGAGTGTCCAGGTGTACGTATGGCCTTACGCTAAGTTATGCAAGGTCATGTTTCGACTTACTGAGTTTGCAAAATTTTTGACATCCATATGTAACATAAATAAGAAGATCCAAATTGAAATATTTGTAATATAAAAATATTTTGTAAGAAACGATCTATTTTGAATGAAGAGGTGTAATATACCGGAAGAAATGAAGAAAAATGTCTACTCTTCAAAACCAATTTTAATTAAGAGGATAAAAAATTGGGAACGTTTTTACATTTAAAAGTTTTTACTCAGTGTTAAAGTTTAGTGCTCTTCCAAGTTAGGTAATTATTTTAATGTTGTATTTTCCTGTATTGTTTTTGTAAATTTTTCCAGGCTGATGATGGCATAAGTTACTCGGCGAAAACGTTCCCAATATTTTATCCTTTTAATTAATGTTGGTTTTGAAGAGTAGACATTTTTCTTCCTTTCTTCTGGAATATAAAAATATTTTGTTTTTAAACGTTTTGCCATAAAATCAAAATCAGTGTTAATAATTATCATGAATGTCTTACACAATTATATACATTTAGCATCATGTCAATTATTTTTAACATTACACATGTTCCAAGAGTATTCTGAAATCGAATGCAGATATACCCAAATTTCTGCTAAGATAAAAATTAAATAAATGCAGAAGCATGTTTTGTTACTTTGTCAAAATAAGATACCTACGCCATTGGACTCAGCATGCCTCTAAAGAAATCATTTGTTTTGTAATGGTAATTTTTTGATCCTACGTTTTTGATCCTATTTTTTACAAAATTCCTGAAAATCGTGACCGTTATTTAATATAAAAGGACTTTTATTAACATAGAGAACAGCGACCACACAAAGATAAAAATTGAGAAGTTGCGATGTTTTATGGACAGTTTTGGACAACTTATAGTCCTGAATGGTTTCAACTTTACTATAAAATCAAAATCAAAATCAATCTTAATAATTATCATGAATGTCTTACAAAATTTAGCATCATGTCAATTATTTTTAACATTACACATGTTCCACGAGTATTTTGAAAAGCAGATTTACCCAAATTTCTGCTAAGATAAAAATTAAATAAATGCAGAAGCATGTTTTGTTACTTTGTCAAAATAAGATACCTACGCCACTGGACTCAGCATGCCTGTAAAAAATCATTTGTTTTGTAATGGTAATTTTTTGATTCTACGTTGGGTGGAGGACATTTTTTACAAAATTCTTGAAATCGTGACCGTTATTTAATATAAAAGCACTTTCATTGACATAAAGAACAGCGACCACACAAAGATAAAAATTGAGAAGTTGCGATGTTTTATGGACAGTTTTGGACAACATATAGTCCTGAATGGTTTCAACAGCAAAAAGTACAGTTATTGCTTACAGATTTATGGATTAAGTTCCGAACACACCTTTACACTTAGATAATTCATTCTTACATCGAACTAATTAATGATGATTTAGAGTTTCCGTTAGGATTCTTATGCAGTGTGCGTCTGTAAACAATGTCACTTGCGCTGAGAGCAAACGATTTCAGTGTGTATAAAGCAAATACATCGGCTCTGTGACGGCGTGCTACAAAGCTCAATGGAGTAATTTGCATGAGCAAAGGCACTCGCTAAGGAATTACCAAGTCATTGTGTGTGCTTACTCGGTATAAGCATCGATAAAGCGGAACGGTGCAAAGGTTATTGAAGCATACATTCAAGATATCGTGTCTTGTAAAAAGAAGGTAACGTGTTCATAATCACTTGCACAACTTAATCCAACCGCGAGGAAAAACGAACAAAACCTCCACCACTGCTGTTATTGCACCAGTTTCAGCTCAGCCGCTGATTAATCTTAATTATTACGCGTCCAGAGCAGCGACTCTGATAATTTCAATAAATAATTCGAGCTGGAGGATCCTCTGCAAGCAGCTGCCGTTTTATACTTTGACATAAATAAACGCTTCTGCCAAACGCACGTACAGAGAGCATGCATCAGATGTAACGAAAATAATGCCACTCGGTGTGTGTGTGAAGAAGGTATTGTGCACCAGGGTGTGAGAGCAAGATAAAATTACTGGAGCCAAAGACGTGGGAGTGAGATAAGTTGAAGTGAAGTTATTCCATCCGAAAACACCACAATGAGATTATTCACACACAAATACCTGCTTTGAAGCAACAATGGAAAAATTTGGATTTTGTGTATATTTTTTTAAATGGCCTTTCGGCTCCAACTGCACATTTTACCTGATATATGATTTTTGGATTTTATGAAAAGTCATGCTCGCTTTCACGAACCGCTGGATCGCAAATGCAGATATCTGTCAGATTTTTGAATTCTTTGATGTATGTCTTCTTTTATACAATATGATAATAACGAACTTATCGCGGATTCGATCTTTTTACATTTATCAAATCATGGCCGTCGAGCTGTTCAATATCTGCGATGTTTACGAAATGGATTTCGTTCTGTCAGGAACGGTTGCTCATGTGACCACCCTCTGTTACAAAATGTTAGAATTAATCAGACATGCTCTAATTGACAATGACGCTTCCTTCTGATACCGAACGAAGACAGTTTTAATAAACCTCTAATCTTCAACTTATTAACATAGAAAGGAAATGAAATGTAGTAACTTTTTGTCTATAATTTGTGATAAAGTAACAGAACATGCTGTATGTAAAAAATATGGGCGGGGAAATGCAACGAAATTAATGATGATTGATGATATTCATTTAAGCGTATTTTTTTAATGGGAGTTGCAAAAAATGTAATACAAGTTTAAAAAAATATAATTAAAAATATATCAGGATTTAATTTTCAGTGCACGAAGGCGGTCGATTTGATCTTGTGATTATTATTTTCTTCAAAATGTAGTCATGTAATTACCGCTCCTAGATACGAAAGTTAATGTTTCTTATTTGTTAGTACCCGCTAAAACAATACAGGGAACAATAAAAGGAATGTCAGTACTAGAAATATAATTTCCCTCTATATTGAGAGAACTGAAAGTTAGTTTCATACTAAACATAAAACTGTTCAGTTTTATAATATTTTAAAATCACAGCATAATCCAAAGTTCACAGGGTTGATTTGAACGGGAGGGTTGTCTGTTTTGTATTTAACACCTTTTAAAGTGTAGCAAAATTTTATTTCTTAATTTTGGATTTTTGTTCTTAATTATTGGTGACGGTGGAGTATCTAAAATAATGACTATTTTAACAATTTTTGATTTATTTAAAAATATTGGACGAAAATGTAAGTATCAAGGAGAGATAAACTCTTAACTGTATACAACACGAACGTTTTTTTACTTTTTCTTAATTAACATTTATTTCTCTGATTTATTGAATTTATTTATATTTTAATGAAATTAAAATTTTCAAATGTTAGGTTTTTCTTTGATAAATGGTTCCAAAAATTATGTTTTTACATATCCTCGAGTAGGGTGCATGGCAAAATAAATTAAATCGATCGAACCTAAAATTATGACACGAGAATTTTAGTTTGATAATTTCATTCACAGCAACCAATCAAATCTCTTCATTTTGATTAATTTACCCCTGCTGCGGTTAAATGTTCACTTCCTGTTGAATAATACACCCTAGCTTTTTCATTGCCATGGAGTCATTCATTTAACAAACGTTATTTTTTAAAACGTCAAATTAGTTTTCTTTTATTTTAAAAATGAGGTAAATAAAATCGTTTTGTGTCTTCAGTTCAAGAAATAGCATATATGACTCGATTTAATTTAATTCTGCCAATTTGGAAATTTCCAACGAAAAATCTGGCGATTTAAAATTGAGATAGGCATTCAAAGATTACAGAAATATTCAAAATATGTCAAAGTAATTCCGTTTCACGCTACATCTTCACCTCTGCGAAAGAGAAAGTACCATGACTGACGTTCCAAAGACCACGAGATATTTTACTTTCGTTACGTTTCAGAAAATTACAATAGTCACTGAACGGATTACAACGAAATTTTGGATACATATTATGTTGNNGAAGAAATGCCTTATTCTGTTGTGAATAAGGTGCATGAAAATCGTAAAAAAAGCCTTTACCTTGGAGTGATCTGGTTTTTGTTGTTGAAACTTCTTAATTAATTCTCGTTGAAATGCGCAACTTTTCATTGAAAATATTTGCAGTGACATGAATCATCGAAGGATCCACATCTATCCCGCTGTGTAACTAATTCAAATTTTCCAAACGTTAAATCATCATTAAGTGGCTCGATACAAGAATGAATTACCTAATAATAATTGTAAAGGTGTGTTCGCGACTTAATCCATAAATCTGTACTCAATAACTGTACTTTCAGGTTGCTGAAACTATTCAGAACCATATATTGGAATAACAATAACCATAAAAGAGTCGAATTGCGTGTTTTACGACAATTACCAACACCGCGAACCCAAAATTAATAAATTCGGAAACTTTTAGTCTTTCTTAGCACCGTAAAAAATCAAAAACGCACCCATACGTTCAAGTCGATTAGAAAAAACGTAATTAAAATCTAATTACAGAACCCACATGCAGACAATGACGTCAGACAATAAATCGTAATTGACTACAATAAATTGGGCAACAACATAATTATGCAAGTAAACAAGATCGGGCCCCTTGCATCGTGCCTTAATTTTCAATGACAAAATGGTAGTTAGAATAACCATTATTATTGTATTAACAACATGTTATTATAATTATTACCATTATTGTCGAGATCAAATTAAAGATATGGTATGGTGGTTTTTTAAGTAAGAGGCAAGACGGTTTTAAAAGTTGCCCAATTTTTTACTGAACTAATCAATCGATTGTTATTGCATTTTAAATTCAAATTGTCTGTGTATGGTTATATGTCATGTTACTGTTATATTTTATGTAATACTTCTTTCGTTTTCAATCACTCCATTGACTGAATTGATTTCTGTAGAGACAAGGATAAGAGAAAAAATGGTCTCAATTTAGCCTTCAACTTTATCATAAAATATTGCTTTTTTATATTGCAAACGTAATAAAAATTCTCTTGCAATCAATAAAGGAAATATGGAGACTACTCTCACTAGATTAAGATCAAGCGTCGTATTAGTAACCATTTCCAATTTCTAAGCAGACACTTTTTACGTTACCGTCCTCAATAATATAGCGTCTTCCTTTTCCTAATTGTTTCACAAAATTCGGATATTACACATTGTCAAGATCATTAAAATAATAATTCTTGCAGGAACTTACGTAAGTTAAAAATCGAGTTTGAACATTTGTTTAATGTTAGCGCTAAATAATAAATAAATAAAAAAGGGTATTGGAGATTTCATCACGTGTAGTTAAATCTTTAAGTTCCTGTGTGAACCAACCTTAATGACATCCACTGCAGCCAACAGATGTACTCTGTAATAAATAATATGAGTAAAGTGTGAAAGTTTTTAATAACATGTTTATTAAAACGAATAAAACAATTTGATTTATCTTACATCATAACAGAATTGAATAAAATACCAAAAAAAAAAAAAAATACATCAATGCATCTAACAAAGTTGATGTCATTTCTAGTGAAACAGTATTGTTCTCCGAATTCTCATAAATAACGTAGTGGGTGGATAAGTTGGGACTTCCTGTAACAGATTAAATAAATAATTTTCTTTTCAACGATCATTAATAATTTTGCCAATATTTGTGTCAAATATAACCTCTGCCTGTCATTCATTTTGTACAGCTAATTTGCATTATCTACACCGAATTGATTGTCTACGCTTTGTCTACGGGTAAACATAAGCAATAATAGATAATTCGTAACCGACTATCAGTGATGGCATGCAATAAAATGTAATGTTTTCTTTACGACTCTTGAGACGACGTGAAACTTGGCAACATGGAAATTATCAGCATTTCCACGGTCAAAGTTGGGGAAAACAGATCGAAAGGAAAAGATACTTTTGCAAGATATAGTCGTCAAGAAGGTGTCTTGGACTCATAATGCTGACTTGCTTTTAAGAATTATTCTATGGCTAGCCCTGTACAATTTATGACTGAAACAATATCTTTTGTTCCGAAGATATACTTCATTCGAAATCAGTACGTGTATTTGACATCGTTTGCTTAATATATTTCATTCAAATCTCGATTTAACTCTATTAATGTGGCGGCGGCAAGTAGCAATTTCGTTAAGAATGTGAACCACATAAGGGACTCTAGTCCGATTTGCAATCTGTTGTGCAGTGATGTAAAAATAG
>QDEB01037364.1:0-16525 GCA_004193795.1 Asbolus verrucosus | reverse complement strand
AAGAAAACTTGGTAAGAAAACTGGGGAGTAATCCCATCTCTCGTGGGTCGTGCCTTTCTGATCCAGTCTGTCAAGTGTCGGACAAAATCGAAGAAGAAATCACCTTCAGGCACAGAGATTACTTTATCTGCGATTTTAACAAATAAACTGAAACCTTCACTGGATCTCAAGTTGAGTCTTTGACTAATGTTTTGACAGAAATCTTTAGCTCTGGTGCTGGAATCGACTTCAAATGCTTCATCTGTGTCATCGGGAAAGTAAACTTTATGGAAGATTTGAGTGGTTTTGTGTTGGATGGCCTCCACTTCCACTTGGTGTGGAGGATATTTTCGCTGACCATTCCTAAGTGTTTTTTGAAGTCTTTGTAAAGAATCTTGAGAAATTGGATGTCGTCGACTTCTCAGAAACATCGTCAGTTCTTTTTGGAGGCTTTGAGAACAAGTAAAGAGACCAGTAGCCAACCACATCAATTCCCACCCTCTCTCCTCAGATAACCTATTTCTATTATCAGTCAGTTGCTTCATGATTTGGCAGTAAATTTCGTCTCTTAAAATTTCATGTTTGAGGGGACCATCGAAAATATGGTCGGTATATTCGTTGCCCAATCGTGGCCTCTTCGATGGTAAATCGCCCATGTATTTCAAGATGGCGCTGAAGGCAAAGCAAGCTTCTTCAGCTAGTTCTTCTTTCATCAGTAATTTTTTTAAGAGGGGTTGTTTGATGGGTTCTCTAGAATGACGCCATAAATCATCGACTCCTCTTCGTGCTGCTGACAAAGTTAAAGTTTTTGACATAGTTCGCTTCAAAGGTGCTCTGAAATGATCTATGGAATATTCAGCCAAAGTGTGAGGTCTGTCTCGAGAATCTGTCCCATTCATTGAATATTGTTGGCTCAATCGGCGACCATGTTCTGCTCCTTCGATAGAAAAGAGTTGCAATATGTCTACTGGAGGTTTGGACATGCAGGGTAGAACGTAAACGGTTTCCGCAGGGAAATCTCCCTTTTCCGTCGTTCGTTCACACCTACAATATACAGATTTTTATAGATTTAATTAAATTAGTGGTATTATAGAGTAGATCAAATACCACAAAAAGTTATTTTGTACGCACCTTCCTACACACCATCCGGAATTTAGAACAGTTTCTCCCGTGCTGTCTTCTTCCAAAATAATTAGATCACCTTTTTGGAACGTCAAAAAGCTCGAACCTTCTCCTGGTGCCTTATAATCTTGTAAAGCAATAACGAATTTTGATCGTTTCTTTAAACCTTCTAAGAAATATACAACCAAATCCCGTATATCTTCAGCATTGGGGCTTTGGAAAGTGAACTCTTCGCCACGAACTGTACTCAAACTAAACGTCTGTGTGAAAACTTTGTTGGTCTTTTGACTGGAAACTGTAGTTATTTCTGGGAAAGATAATTCGAGGAGGACTTGCTCTTGATCGTCGACCACATAAACGCCAGTCCAGTTAACGGCAATGATGACATCATTCTTTGGAAGATTCGGTCCTGAATTGCGATAAGCTTCATAGAACCTTGAGAAGAGTAAAGGCCATTTAAACTTAGCATAGCTGACTACGTCTTCTTTCACCCTTAAAATCGCCACTTTTTCTTTAACATAATAACTCTTCTTGTAGGCCTGGACTACCAGAGCTGCCCATCTGTCGACGGCCTTCTCGACTCCAGTTAAACAATAATCGGGAATGTAGTTGGGCAGCAAAGTTAACAATCTCTCCACGTTCATATCTGTGTTATATTCAATATAATACTGTTGGGCCGCTATCATAGCTAAGTCTTCTTCTTTATCACATCTATATTCGCCAAATTTCACCCCCCTGACGACCTGTTGGTAGATTAAATTCGTGGCAACTTGATCTTCGGTTGGTTCGTGCCAAGGCGCGAAAATCTCCTTGCGGAAGAATAGTCTCCATGGCGCATTTCGTTCTTGTGCGCCTTGTTCTTTCGCGTATTGTTCGCATTGTGAGATTGCATCCATCACATGATCACCCCCACTTCCCAATGAACTCACCTTGTCGAACAAAGCTATATATAAGGAAAAGCCGAATTGGTCTTTCAAACCGATTTTGTCCGAAAGTTGATTGCACAACTCTCTTGCTGTTGTCGCCGAATCTGCCAGGAGGGTCTTAGTGTTGCCATCCATGAATGTAATGGGTAACATGATTGGTTTTTTTGATTTGGTAGCCTGTAATTCGAGCCAGCTTGGTGGCTGGTTTCTTGTACCGTTGTTGAATGTCCTTTTAAGACGATCTTCACAGTAAGGAGCATAACCTGGTGGTCCTTCCCGGATGAAAGCTCTTAAATAATTGACAAATTTTTCAGAAGGAGCGAAACAACCAACACACAACGACAGCAAAATCCAACCACGCGCATGTGAGGATTTTGAGGGGTTGTTCGTTAGTTGTTTGCAAATTTGACAATAAATTTCGTCCCTTAATTCAGCCCTTAAGATGCCGTGGCCGATAATGAAGTGCAACTTTTCTAAATTCGAAGTAGGCCGTGATTCTAGCCATGACTGGTAACTATCGGCTGTGTATTCTTCATCCTGTAACTTCCTTCTGACATCTTCGCCTAATTTATTCTTCCTTTTTAAAGTTAATGAGACTAGTTTGTTCCTGATAGATCTCGGTTTTTGTTTCATAAACGAATCTGGATCCAGACCCATCATTTGAGCTTCTTGGAACTCTTTACTTCTGATGAAATTTCTTCCTAATGTCGCTGTCACCTTCGACATGACCGATGTATTATCTCTATCCATCGTGTGATACCTGGGCTCAGGTAAGTCTCCTGTGAAACGTAAAATTGTAACCCACAACGCTTGGGCGGCCTAGAAGTAAGATGTTAAATCAACTTCAGTCAAATGAAACAGCACAAGGTACTTACCAGCTGATCGCCTTGGGTATGTAGGGGCAATAACGGATGCTTTAACGGTTTCCTCGAGTATTGATGCCCCACATTGCCTTGGAAATACGTCGCTGCAAACTTCTGGAACTTGAATTCAGATAAATCTTCTTCATCTTCTGATGTTGTCTGCATGGGGCTTATAATTTCAGATTCTGCGGGTTGTGATGGCAAATCATTGAAAACTGAAGTCTCACGACCTGGTGTTGGCGCTTCGCTCGAACTGTCGGGCAAAAAATCAAACATGGCTTCCACCAGTTTCGAGTCATCAACAGGTTCATCTGCTTTTCTTGCCGCATCATTGATGAGGTTCTTCTTAACCTCTACTCTCCTCCTTTCTTCCATTTCTAACTCCATTTCTTTTCGTTCAAGTTCATACATTCTTTCTCTATAGTTCTGTTCAGCGATTTCCTTGGCTCTTTTGTTGCCGGCATCTTTCAATTCTCTTTCTTCTTTCTTTTTTAATCTCAAAGCTTCTACGTGGTTCCTACGTTCAAATTTGATTTTCTTAAACTTCCTTTGAGCAATCATTCGCCTGACATGGGATTGTATTTTGATGATGGCCCACATTTTGTGGCCGTATTCTCTGCGAACTAGATATCCTCTAGCGTGAGCTTGTAATCCTACTATATGTCCACGCAAGTGGCGGAAGCGGTGAGATAACACTCGAGCGCGGATTAGAGCTTGTAGTCTCATATAGCCCACTCTCATTTTTTTGTATCTTTGTCGTTGAATGTACCCTTTCCAGTACTTCTGAATAATCATAGTAGCCGCTTTAAGTCTCAGGAAGCGCCTTCTGTATACCCAACCACGAATTGATCGTTGCAAGATCAGAATTTTCTTTGTCAAAACTCTGTCACGCTCTTGCTCCAAAAACAGATCGTGGGCATCCTTCAAGAAGACTTTTGTATGGCCCAGTTGGTAGTCAGAGCGGCCTAAAACAGCCGAACAAATCTTCGAAGTTGCTGACATACAATCGGTACGATGAGCTGGAGGAATTCCTGAGATTAAAAATCTATATCTTTCAACGAATTCGCTAAAACTATGTCTAATGGGATATCCAGCTCTTCTTATTCGAATAGTTTCCATCATCCCTGAATATCTCAACTGACGACAACACAGGTTGCGATCGAATAGCATCGGTTTTTTGTGTTCGTTTGGTTTAATACAACGGATGAAGAATGGCTGGCAGTTGGAAAGAGTGCGCATTAAAGAGTCGAGACTCTTTTTGAACTGTGTGGATAACGTTGGAGTTCGTTTTCTAGTTTCAGAACCCATTCCTATGTCATCTGCGAAGATTTGTTGGAGGAATTTGTTGTTGGAAATGGCAATCAACTGAAGCAAATCGCCGCTAAAAGTGTCGCGATTTTTCTCCAAGAACCCTCTAGTGTCATAGAAAACCACCCCAGCGAAGTGGTTTAAACCAAAACTTGTGTTAATATCCGACCTGGGTTTGAGATAGTTCCGGTGGCTCCCGTGTGTTTTGTGCAGTTTGGCCAACATAGTCTGATCGGTGCCTTTAGGAAATTTGCTTTCTTCGTCTATCAAAGCCATAATGTTTAGTTGTTTGATAGCGATCAGATCCAGCGAATCTTGGTTATCGACGAATTCTATATGTTGCCAGTTGATGCCTTCATTGTTATATTCTTCCTGTTCCAGCTTGAAAATGTGTCTAACAAAAAACTGCTGCAAGTTTTCATTGGCGAAATTTATACAAAACTGTTCAAAACTGTTATGGTTGAAATTTTCAAAACCAAAAATATCCAACACTCCAATCGAGCTCCTTTGCCGTTCTTTAGGTTTATAGATTGCACTGTTGATTTTCTTCACGATTAGAATAAAAAGTCTTCCATAGATCCCTTTGACGAAAGCGTCTCTAACATCGACGCTTTGCTCCCGTGACAGAGTCGAAACTACAGTTTCTCCATGGGCGAATAAAGTTTTTCTTGTTAGAGCGTCGATGAGGGGTTGAGGTGGTACTCCCAAAAGGTGCGCAACTCTATGGACGTTTGTAGGGTCGGGGATTTCCGTAGCGTCTAAATTGTCGACGACTGTTGCTTTATATTTGATGTTTCCAGTGTGGAGTAGGGCGGCCAAGAGTTTCATTATTTCCCAAATTTCTTGGTCGGAGAATAAAAGGACTTTCATTGCACTTCGGATGTCCGCGAATTCGGCTGTGTCATCACGTCCCTCGCACGTGATAGAACCCCCCTAACAAAAGAAATAAACATAAAGTAGTTGTTGAAGAACAACCACAAAAAAGTATGTGAATGTAACATCACTTCAGCGGGCAATTTAGTTCCAACAAATAATAGACACTATCTTTTTCACTTTCTAAAGTAAGATGCAAATGAAATAAAGGTACAATGGTTAGAGAAATTGAAGACATACTAAAAAGTTTTTTTTTAAGTACGACAGAAGTGGATTTTTATTTAACATAATGAGCTGGAGACGATTCGGAACGATGAGGTTTTTGTTTGAGAGACCAGTTAATGAAGAAATAAATGGGTGAATTTGCGAAAATGAAAAAGATCATAAAGACACTGCAAAAAAGCCCAGTAGAAAGCTAAACAGGTTTCTAGTTACTACATACATGAATAATTGATGAGAACAAAAACGTATGCAAATAATTATGTAGAATAACGTAAATACCAAAACAAATAGAGATACATTTCTAAAAATGCACTCTCGAAGCAGAGACGGTCGATCCTTAAAATATAATTCTTATTCAAAGTTGATATACTTATTTATGTTCCCATTTTTCCCTCCATAGCTTAAAAAATTACATTTTTTGTAGAAAGAAAATGCAATTATTATAATCCACATATGAAAAAAACGGAGAAAAACTAACATGAAGGAGATAATAACTCTGAAAAAATACAAAATCCAGTTCAGTAAAATATTAGAACAAGAAATTTAAATCCAATGCAAGTAACTGGTAAAACATGGAAATTGTAAACTAAAAAATAAGAAAAAAAAGGCATTTCTACAAAACTGTCAAAAACTGTCCAAAGCAGTCAGTCAAAAAACGCCTACAGTTAAATTTTAAAAAGTCTAAAATTTGGAATAAATGCTTCAGTATTAATGTTAAATACATTAAATTTATTTGACATGAAATATGAAACTGAAGGATTATCGAAACAAGGACCAACATAAGTTTTAGGTGAAGCAAATAAATTTTAAAACAACGATGACAGAACTCGTTTTCACACACACTAATGAATACATGAGTACAAGAGAAATCTGGAGTAGTTAAAAAACGTACCTCCGTGAAAGTGTATATTTCTCTGACAAAATTGTGAGAGCCACCCTAATAAAAGAAATTGGAGAAATAAGAAATAAAGAGATACATCAAAACTTACACCTGTAAGATATCGATATTGACTAGCATCACCAAGCTCGAGCTTCTTCTTTTCTTCTTTCCCTAAACCAGCTAAGAGGCAATAAAATATGTGATAGTTCCTTTCGTCCGGGTTCTGCGACACTATCCTACTCTTCTCTAACAAATACTGTTCGATTTTGGCACCTTCAATAACTCCACTGCTGTTAAAGTGTATGTCTATGTATTTGCCGAATCTGGAACTGTTGTCATTCCGGACCGTTTTGGCATTGCCGAAAGCCTCCAGAATGGGATTGGCTTCGAGTATTTGTTGTTCGATCCAGGAATGTTTACCACTAATAGCCGCTAGATATTGGAGTATCAACTTCGTGCTTTCCGTTTTCCCGGCACCCGACTCTCCTGAGATTACTATGCATTGGTCTTGGCCATACCTCCTCATGTTGCCGTAACAGTTATCACCGATGGCGAAAATGTGCGGTGGTAGCTCGCCGATTTTGCGTTCTTTGTATAGTTTTATTTGCTCCGCTGTGTATATCGGGAGGATTTGATAAGGATTGACCGCTACCAGAATCGAGCCGGTGTAAGTCTGAAAGGAGAAAATTACAGTGTTGGTAAGAGCAACCTTCAAACGTACATAAATGAGATTTTCGTTGTATCTGATGAGAAGGTTCCTGAGTATTCCAGCTTCGTGCAGATCGCCGAGACCAATCATGTCTTCGACGCCGTGGATGGACGTTGCGTGCATTGCCTTAATTCGGCGATCTGGAGACAGCCAGTGTTCCTCGCCATCGTCGTCTCGAACGGCGATCCTTCTTCCTTCGGCAGACACAACCCTCGCGCCAATCGCCACATCGAATTCGTTCCCAGATATCGGCTCGATCCATATGTAATCACCCTGTAATTTAGAAAATTTCAACGCTGGAAAATCTGCAGCCACGAAGCCTTTGTCATGCACACATGAATGCTTCGCCGTGACGCACCGGCGAGGTCAACGAAACCTGATAATAATTCTGTTTAGATATACCTGTAGCACTACAGGTGTTGACATCCTTATCTGCCGGTTTCACTAAATGGAGTCCATGTTGCGTCCAACCGTTGCATTTTTTTTAATACAATCAACCGTTGGCTAACACCAAAATACGCATTTTTTACGCCACTTTTGCCACTTGGTGTTTCCGGCTTTGACGCATCGTGATGAGTGAAGTACGGTAATTAGGACTGTACTTAAGTCCAACAGAGCGAAGGTGGCATTGTTACACGCGTGCAAGAGTATGAATACAACGTCCGTTAATTCGATTTTTAGCTAATAACATTTGCATTGACACTGATGATTATGTTTACGGGTGTCCCATCTCAAATTTCAACTTGGAAACTTTTAAGTGCGACAGCTTATTCTAGCAGATCTAAATTAGAAGATTATGTTATTGAAAGTCTACATAAAAAGATGTCAGAGTTTAATATATTGCAGATATGTAAACGGTCTATGGGCTTAAGAATAGAATGATGTTTTGATTCTTTTTTGAAAAATTCCGTAGATCAGTCTATTTATCGGTCTATTTGACGTTTCTTTGTGTCTTCTTATTGCGAAAACTCTTAAAATGAAGCGCTTGCCCCTTCGTTCCCTTCTAAATCTTCTTTCATTAATCACATCAACTCTACTTTACACAGTTTTCATCCTGCATCAAAAATTTCACATTCTTCTAGACTTAATAATATCACAGGTATCCTTGAACAATTATATTTATATAACAGAATTCTTTAAAGACAATCCCTATAATTTGCTCAATGACAGTTATCTTTTCTAATTTACAAATTTCCCGTTATTCCTCAACGTAATTCAAAATCTGTTGCTATTTTCATTTACAAAGGGCGCAACTATTTTGAAAAACTGTATTAACCCAATATTCAAGTTTCAGAAAGCGTAATACTAAGAAAATATATATTTTCTAAATTTGCTCTTTCTTTCCATTTGTCTGACAGTTTTTTATAAGACATTTCCTAGTATTTTGAATTCTTGGAGACTATCTGAGTGAGTAGAACTAAATGCTTGTTTAATGTCGATATCAAGGAAAAATTATTACCTGTTATTATTAAACGTTCAATAAAAGGTAGCACTGTTTTGAGGCAAGTAGTTTTTAAACTATTTCATACTTCATTTAGTAGGGTTTAAATGGAGCATATTCAGAAAATGTAGTAGTGTTTAAATTTACTGGGGCTCTAGCAAACTGTTTATTCATTTGACTAAATTCCTTTATTCTTAGAAACTCCTTAAACGAATGGCACGAAGTTAAAAAATACAAAAAATGAAAAAATATCTAGTTCATAAGAACAGCAATTTTAAATTTTTTTAACTTATTAAATACTGTTATGAGACTGGAACACCTGTAGCTAAGCAGATGTACTTAATTTTTAAACACATGAAAAAGGCGAAAATGTCGGAATTGCTAATTTTAAAAGTGACCAATGCAAGAGCTGACGTAATTACTTTAATTGGCTGTTTTGCGCATTCACTGGATCTTTCACATAATTATTGGCTCTCAACCGCGCGTTTGCAAAAATTCTTCTCTTCAGTAATTGGATTTGGATGAAGTTTGCGAGAATCGCCGAGATGACTGTTATCCACAGTTCAATAACTATTTGTCGGATGCAACAGATCCAGGCTAGATTATAGGAACTGTTAGAAATTCCAGAATTCGCAATTTCCATGAATGACAATTAACTTAAGGGTATCGACACACAGAAGTTTATTTTGCGTAACGGAGAGTTGGCCGAATTGAAAATCGATCTCATCGTTTGATATGGAAGCTGACGGTTCCCATGAAAATCTCGTAACGGATGTTATGGTCATTTCATCGTGGCTTATTGCTCTTAAATTACTTTTGTTCCAGCATCATCCTTAACATGGTGAATTATAAAATAATTTTACTGGTTTCGTGGTAAACGCCGTACTCTATTCAAATTTATTGAATAGTGAGAACCAGAATCTGAGACGGAGATATATTATGAAAAATTAATAAACAATCAAATTTATTCCTGCTTGTAAGTTCAACTGGTAAAGTCTTGTATGACACATCTCTGAAATCTGATATAAATGTGAAATAAAGACCACATCACATTTTTTCCACTAAAAACATAGGTCTATTATTGGAAGTGGAGTTGGTAACCAAGTGGCAAAAAATTATCGTGGATTTAATTTTTGGATAAAAATCGGAGATAATAGAACTTGTCATCGAAAAATGAGAAGAGAACAAACAATANNCTAATTTAACATTTTTACAACCGTAAATTAACAAATTCTGAGAAAGTTTGCCTGGAAAATAAATGAAGCGTATCGCTAGAAATGTCAAAATATTTTAAAATTTGTGGGTCATTATGCGAAAATGGAATTCAACAATTGCTGGTGGTACTCCAAATTTATTTTTCTAAAACAGATTCCGGGCCAATTCCTTTTGAGTGCTATATCGGACTACTGTTCTTAATTTCTTCGACAAATCGACACACATATCTAGAATGGGTCAAACTCGAAAAAACGGTAGTGTATGATAATCTTTACGACAAACCGTTTACTGTAATTCAAATTAAGAGCACGTACTACCGTCATTATCTAACCAAGACGGAATCTATAAATACCACGGATTTATCCACAGTTTTTTGATTATCTCGACAAGACCACCAATCATGTATAAACAAATGAAAGAAACAGGAAATGAAGCGCTATTATTAAAAATAACAACAAAAAATTCAAGGACCGGAAGAATTGAAAGTGGACAAAAAGAACGAAAAAATTGCAATAATCATTCTTCACTTGACTGAACAAAGAAACTTGATTGAGTCGAATAAAACTGCACCGTCACTAAAGTCCAAGCTAGTACGTCTTAATAAAACCAAAAATATTGTAGTTTAAAATAGCTTGTCAATTGTCTAACAAAAGTGCGTCTGAATTGACGATTAGTCAACCTTGACACTGATTTGTGGTTTCTGAAACCATGCCAAAACTAAAATATCCTGGATTAAGCGTCTACTTGAGGTAATTGTGGCGATAATCACGTCCCATTGTTTTCACTACAACACAGTTTATAGTAAATTCCATAATATGATGGAAAATGATACTGTATTATTTAATTTTTGATAAGAACTGGTTATAACGAAATATCTGTAAATCTGCTTCTGTACTATCTCTTTCGTTAGAGTTGTGTGGGACTTCGAGTTTTCTTTTACTGTCGCTTTATTAGAGAAACCTCAGAAATGTGGGACAATCGTCTGGCCGTAGTAGCCATCATCTTCGCCGACTGGCGATCGGTCAACTCTCTAAAATTATGTAAACTCGAAGTTGAAAACAATAGTGTCCATCAAAGTGTACGGAGGAGCACGACGGATACCGGAAGTTGGTCTTCATGGTTTGGTGGTTGTTTGGTACAGACAAAGCGGCTTCATAGACATATCTCACTCTGTTTCAAGCCTTTGTCTCTGCCCCATGTTGTCCAACACCGGACGTCCGTATACAGTCTGGCCGCTTTACATCTTAATTACAATAATTATCGTTATCCGAAAATGATAACATTTGGCGAAGTGGAATATTGGAACGCCAGGAAATGCCAATACCAAAGGCGAGCTTTAACGGTTCGGTTTAATTGAAATCGAATCGTTATTGTCCAAGTCGATTTCTTCTGTTCAGAACGATCAAGACGCTCCATCAAGCACTTTCGCCAGTGATAAAATCGAGTAGAAATGCAGAAACTTTTACAAAGTTGCGCTAATTAATAAATACCATAAAAACCACTTACCCGTGTCACTATAACCATGGTGGTGATTCATCAACGTTTCTGAAACAAACACGAATCCACGTTAGACATTAGATTTTTGACTGGAAGTATTCAAATTTTGATGCCTTAAATGGACAAAACTTGAAAATCCAAAAAGAGAACGTGTAAGAAGCGGAACACGTAATGAACGATGTGAAATAAAGAGTTGGTGGTAAGTGCGTCATCTGTCTTTCCACTTTGGTTACCCTCACTTTCTGCATCTTTTTTCATTTTTCGGTTCCATTTAATTTTATTATAATTTTGGTTTTTCGAAAACAAATTTAAAAAAACAATAAAAAGCAACGTCGACAAAAGACCGCTTGAAATGTCTCACATTTTGCCGTTTAAAAATGAATGATATTCGGTTCTTTGTCCGGTGCGTCCAAACAGCATCAACAGGTGGTAGGTACATTATTGTTAAAGTTTTGACTTGCTATTGTACCATTGTAAGGACTTATTTGACGTCGCAAATACCTACAATGAGCTTATACCAACAACAGTTTGGATTTTTTACGTTTCCAAGGCTAATATACTTGTTAACTGTGAGGAAACAAAAATGGCAGTCTCCAGCCATTAGGTACAATAAAGCGAAATTGCACGAGTGACAGATGAAAAATGAGTCAAATCCGACATCCTGGAGAGCCATATCGAGAAAGTTAATTAAAATGTTCAAATGCCAGTTTAATGCATATCCAGTAAGCTATTACGACATTATGTCCTCAGAGATAAAACCTGCTTGTGTGTCCACAAGCCAAGGCTTCGTCAGTATTTTGCTGTGTGGTTCGTACACGTTTTTTAATTGCAGTGAACTTTTAATAATAATTTTCATTAGGAAAAGTGGACACGATTTCAAGATATACCCACACAAAAAATGATTCCAAAATTCGTATAACCTAATGGAAATTACGAAATTTTTTATTGACATTAATGTTATTGTGTAAAGCACCTGTCATTATGGTTAAGTGCGTGGTACACAATTGTCGTAATTGTATACCAGCATGATACTGAATTAAAATTCGCTTAAGAACCTTGACAAGACATAAACATTTGTGTCAAAGTTGACACAACCATAGCAAGGGTAAAAATGACAAAATTGCTTTATGCTGATAAAGAGAAGTTTATTTTTTAAAAGGACAACACTAGTAAACAGACAGTTACAGAGAGCATACTGCTGTAAAATCACTTTTACAAGACGAATATTTATAAATAAATAAAAAAAACTGAATAAGCGCCACATTATCTTCAATGACGTCCGCCCAAGACAAGGTGACAAAAATTTATTTAAAAAGTTTTGTTATAAGTAGGTCGACCAAATTTGTATCCTGTAGGAGTACATTCTCTACTCAAGGATATGGTTTTATTTTAAAATTATTTAAATTATTTCAGAAAAGTTAAATTCTTTTTGACCTTTAAATATATACGCCTCATCATTTTGATCGACACCAGTCTTAAATTTTAAAATGTATTTGTTCAAAAATTAAATAAATAATAAATGTGAATTTTTTTTTGAATATGGTAAATTAAAAAATAAATTTTCATTCTGCGTTTCATACTACTTGAACTTTATTTTATGTTAAAATCCATCAATTATTTAGTCTGCTGTGCTGATTTTCAAAATCGTGTAAATGAGTGAAGAAATCTCTCTTTTATTTAAATTTTTAGTGAAAGTTTTGATGATAGAGGAAATTGTTTGATAAATCGAACAATATGATGATGTTACTCAAGAACTGAAGGTCACTTAATTATTATGGAGTATGTAGAAATTTTTTTAATATCTAATAACACCATTTTAACGGAACAACAATTTCTGCTGGATGTGTTGCTCTTTTTCGAGCTTTAGGAATTGACATATTAAGAATTTGTCAATAAACTCAAATGTCAAGAGTTTACATATAAAAAACCTTTAGTTATCGGGTAATAAAAGTTTTAAATTTTCATGAGGATGACATCATAGGAAGTCGCTTTTACCACTTGAAAGACAGCGACCTTCAAGATCACCAATCATGTAATTAAATGGCGTTTTCAAATTTTTTGTGAAAATACCGAACATCCAGCGCCGATGCCAGCAAGGTCGTTTGCTCATCGGGATGAGGTGGGGGAGGTTACCCGATATGGCATTTCCTCAACGATGCTGTCGAACATTTCTTCTTAACCTTCGGTAATTCCGGCAAATTAACCAACTATGATGTACATATAAAAATAAGTTTCTCTTCGCTGACTCATCCTGTACATTTCTTACTGAGCATAGCGTGCAATGTCAAGGTTGCCATGTCTATGACCTTTGATCTAGACGGCTATGCATCGCGAAAGATCAAGCAAGCCACGCGGCAACCATCTCCACGCCTACTTTTTTCTACTTTCTACTTTAATATGTTGGAAGATACGCTGATCCACATTTCGTTGAATACAATGAGTCGATACATGAATCCGATGGGGAAAAAGTTGAAGATGTGAGTGACTATTGTTTTATTCAAGGCACACCATTAAAAATAATTTTATTAATGTATAATGTTTACGTAAGGTTGTATCTGGAGTAGTGTGCTTCTGTTTCATTAACCCGTTTTGCTGAATATGATTTTGTTTTTTTTATATAGACTGGGTTTATTAATTTTTGACTGTTCTCTCCGGCATTGTGTGAGATACTGACAAGCACTTTAGCATAATTTAAAACATAAAAATAAGGCCATGTTCTCACTAATTTTTTATTTAAACAATTGCAACGCCCAATGACCGACATTTTAAATTGTTACAAGTAAGCTACGGTACTATTTATATAAATATATATGTAGGAACATTTCAATTTTTTATCACAATTTGTGTCAGAGATTCTTTCGCAAACACTCCGTGTACAGACGAAAGATTTATGGTTAATCAAACATATGTCATTCTGAGAAAAATGCACTTGAATACGCAGCAATTTCTGATGAGTAAACAGTAAGAAGTGATGTTTTTAGAAAAAACAGACAATACAAAATAAGATGTCTATTATAATGGCAATTAAAAGTTAATTTCTTGAAGGCATATCATATTTAAATTTAAGCCCATTAAGTCATTAATGTCACTTTTATGAGACTATCATAAAGTGGAGATGATAATCAACACGAAAGAATATCTTACAATAGATGAATTTAGAAAATCGAATTGAGCCAAAAATAACACACGAATTCGAAAGGATCATAATTTTTTAATAATAATTAGATTTAAGTAAAATGTCAACAAAAATCTATTTATAGCATACTTATGATACTTTCTCTGACTCTTAGAAGGTCTTCTTTTTAATGAATGGTTTTCCCACATGACGTTTTTGTTTTTATTTGTTACTTTTGAATAGCTGTTAATCATTACAAAAGTGCAAAAATTTGTACAAAATAAAAATTTTGAAGACTGCACGTAAGAAAAAATTAAACGGAAACTATTTTTACATTTAATGGAAAACCTATGGACTATATCATATATTTTTCCATTATTTCTGTTTGGAAACTGGAATCAATCCTTGAGTTGAAATAAATATCAGTAGAATCTTAAAAAAAGTTTCTTGCTTATTTACAATTATATTCGTATTGTCTAACTGTAATATTTTTTCTGCTATTGTATTATTGTCAAAAAACTAAAATTTTAAAAGTCTCCGAATAGCCTGTGATTTGAATATTGAATTTAAGACAATTTTGTAGATTTGTTTTAATTAGTTTTAAAAATATTTTCTTAACTTTTCAGGTTCTCTAATTTTATATTTTGGAACAAACAAATGGAAGTTTCAACTACATATGTTAAGTTACTCACGTTGAGTTTAGTTGCGAGTAAAATAGGTAAAAACAAAAGAAAATGTATGGAAAGATACATGAACTTGAAAGAGGCAAAAATTGTACGTAAGGACAGAAATAGTGCAGACGTTTGTTGCATGGTCTTGGCAACCCCAAAAGGGAATAAGCCCTGAGTGTGGTTAATGCATACGTCGATTAACGCAGTTATATTTATATAATTTATAACTTAATTCCTCTAAGTATTGGAAAATTAATGAAATGAAATACAACTCTGCAATCCATCCAACATTTTAAAGCTTAAGATCTAGTTTATGTAAGGATTAGTAGCAAAATTAGTGTAGATTATTTTGCATTTTTACCACAAATTTTATAATCTCTTAAAAGCAAGATGTAATAACATTTCCGTCTGTATTATTGATATTTTCTATTATTTATAGTTTCTATTGTTAAAAATTAACCCTGTACCAATATTTGCATTAAGCAAAATTTAAATGATACTTAAGGGGGATTAAATATGGCCGCCATGTAAGTAAACATGATATAGTTTCTTTAATTTTGATGATGACATCATGTAAAGTCAACTCATGCAGTGAAATATTACAATCCGTTTCACTTTTTAGATTAATTTAGGTAAAGCTAATGTACCTATTTATATAACATGAAAAATATATAAACATTAGCAATATTTCTTGTTTCTAGTATATGGAGGTATGGTTACAATCATTACAGACAATTTTAAATTCAAATGTTACTTCATATCCGCTGTAAATTCCGCAAAAAGTAAAGAACATTAAAATTTATGAGTTGTCCATTATTTAATATTTAATCCTGATTAATAACATATATATGTATATAATGAATTTCATATATGGATCATTCAACGTCAATCGGCCTATTTCAAACATTGCTGAATACCATTTTTAAACGAATTTTAACACGATATAGGACGTGTTGAGTTATTTACAACATTGTACGAGTTTCGTCTTAAACCTTCAAGTAATAGTTTGTCAAAAATTATTATCTGTGGGGCATACACAATAAGTCATCTTTATTTTTAGAAAAAGGCTTATTTAAAGTACATTTAACGCCTTCTTAATGTCATGGCACATTTGATTTTCATTTACAAAGAATAGATAATTCATATTTTTCTCAATTTTGTCTTAAAAAAAACTTTATTTTGTTTAATTTTACCACCTTAAGGCAAGTTTTGTTTTCAATCCACCATTTTTTTTGTATTTGGGATTTGAAAATCGTTATAATTATATAAAATTTTCAAAACATGAAATTTTTTTTCTTCAAGACAAATTTGAAGAAAAATTAAAATTGCCATATTAAAATCAAGTTGGCTATAATATAAAAGTGTATTAAGTCTGTTTAAGATACATTCACTACATTTCTCTCCAGTTATCATAAAAAAAAAAAATTAAAATAAATATATATATTGTGATGAATTTACAATTTTGTATCTTCTAAACAACTACAAAGTGGCCATTTTTTATTTCATGGCTTCCGTGTTTATCGTTTGTGTTCTTAGACCATAAAATCTTTTGTTTTTATTTTTTATTGCAGTTTTAATATCTTACTTCCTTCTTTAAGAAAATTCATTTCAACATCAAGTCTGTTTCTACCATTTTTTAATAATACATATTTTTGAACAGATTTTTCACTTTCTTTTCGTTCATTCATTTCTGGCTTCATACCT
>QDEB01037353.1:4672-19823 GCA_004193795.1 Asbolus verrucosus | reverse complement strand
TTGAAACGTTCAGCTTTTTTAAACATTTTTTCCTATACAATTAATAGTTAAAAATTCTATCCACAAATCTATAATTAGAGATGTTTCTACTAATTGTTTGAGGCAGTGTATTCTAAAATTTAATGCCCACTGAATTATTCTTAATGTTGAGCAAATTGAAACATTGAGTATAGACAGGATAACTGGAGAATGGTAGGTATAGTCTGTTTTTCTTTTTATTATTTTTGCAGAATAAAAATTTATATTAAGTACAGATTTTTCTGTGTGTATCAATACCATGAAAGTTACCTATCATTATCATTATCATTCACAAGTAGAAATCGGTATCAAATGAACAAGGAATGATATCTGCTTTTGTATGTATGTTTGAAATATAATCGTATCTAACATTAACAATTAATTTAATTACTCATTTTGTTATACAGTGTTTGCAGTTGCAGTTGCAGTAGTGTAACACTGTGAGGAATTAATTTAAGTATAGGTTGATTTTCGAATTAAAATGATCTTTTCGAAGATTCAGCGAAGCTCTGTCATGCTATTGCTACACTTTGAAAAGAAAAAACGAATGCTCCGAATATTGCTACCCATCGCTNNCTGCAAGAAGTAATAATTTATTCGTAAATGTGTATTGCGACTCTTTGATCAAGTAACACTGGGAACATATGCATATATGCAATAACTGTTTATTTTCTAAATTTTCTAGTGTTCTAGTCTAATTCGGTACGCATCGTGTTTAATTCTTTATTTAAATTTATGAGAACATAGATTTAATTCCTCTAAAACTTAATTTTCTCCGTATTAAAACTAAGAATAGAAATGAGATAAACATTTTATTTCAGTTGACTTTTATATCTTTTCATCACTAATATCTGCCTTAAATTACGTTAACCTATATAACGTTAACTCGAATAAAAAGCATTATTGCTTTTGTAAGTCTAAACTTGTGTTACTACCTAATTTCATTCAGTAGGTAAGTTAGTTTCAATTGAAAATCGAAGAACTTTTTACATCTTGATGCGGGACAGATACAAATAACTATGTCCGAATACAGATCGAACTGTTCCAATTTCAGTAATTAAGATGCACATATGCATATATATTGTTGCACCAAATGTAAATCTTTTGTTGCTTTTGATTTGTGACATTTAAATTTTTACAGTAATGTAGAAAGTTTATTTTGACATATAATCTTAAAAAAAACAATTAGAGAGAAAAAGAAATACTTTTATTATATTTTTGCATTTTAAAATATGTGGAATGTAAGTGTAAAACTTTAATTCTACAATCTATGGCTTCATTAACTGTTAAACTGGTAATTTTTTCAATTTTACATGTTAATTAATTAATAAATTAAGGTAACAGTGTCATCTTCAGTTGACACCGAATGAATTAGTCAATTAAAGTTCAAAGCATATTACTCCTTTATTGAAGTTCAGTGTAACTTGTGGTTTCATAAAATTAAAAGATTAAGAAAATAGGTATGATCTGTTATAATGTCAGTTTTTAATTTAATTTTATAATGCTAATATTTAGGCCACAGAAGGGAGTCAAACAATGCGATGCAATGTGATGATAACGAAATTCTCGATGGAGTAATAACTGTTGCCTCTGACAGACGATCGTCTTATAATATTATTACTCATCAGAGAGAGCACAATTTGGGAATACAAGGAAGGTTAAATAGGAAGGGATTTATTAGTACTTGGTCAATTAGTTTGCATGCAGAATTTTTGAATTTTTTATGTTTTTGTAGTATTATCCCAAGTCTTTCGATGTCAAAAATAAAATATAACATTTATTTAAATTTTTAAATATAGATTAATTCAAAAAAAATTTTTTTTTGTTGTACATTTCAGTAAACTTGAGAATCTTTTGTATCTTCCGATTTCGTCGTTACGACAGAAATTACACATCTTTTTTAAAACATTTTAAATAAAGTTCGGTAAATAATTTTATAATTTGAGTGTTTTCTGTTGTAAAAGTTAAAAATTTTGAAAATCAAAAAAATATACAATAAGAGTAATGTTTATGAAAAGTATTAATCATAATTAATAGTTATGACATAAGTCATGTTCTTAAAAACAATGTAAGGTAAACAATTTTTTTTCTCTCTAGAATACACCGAAACTATTTTATTAACTGCTATGTAATGATGTCTGATTTATTATACTTATAAATTGTCCATTTCTTTATGTTTCTTGGAAAAAAGAAATAACTTGTTGGCTCACTAGGCTTTTTACATTTAGGTTTTTTTTTCGTTGGTTACATAAACAATATTTAAAAAGATATATTCATTATGTTGGTATTACTTTTTATACATCTGTATTGTAGAAGAGGCCACATTTCCTTGCTTTTTTTTAAATGGGCTCTACCAAAACGTACTTTTATGTGTATGATGCGCGTGCTCTTTGTATTATATTCATAGAAACGTTTTCTTTACTTTGTTAGTAACTCTACAAATGAAGTACATCTTTTACTATGTTTAATTCATTTAAATTTCACCCTTTAGGATTCAGGAGTTGGAACCCCGGTCACTTTACGGGTGGATAAATATGGCTTTTATTTATACTGGGTGGATCAAAACCATGAAATGGATCTTTTAGACATAGCTACTGTCCGAGATACGAGAACGGGTCGGTACGCGAAGATACCGAAGGTGGGTGTACACTTTTTTTGAAAACATACATAAAAGAATACATGCGTCTTTATAATAAAACTGAAACTTAATAGCCAGTTTTTGCAGTAGTTTTTTTAGTTTCAAATATTTGTATCGTAGGATCCAAAATTACGGCAGATCGTCACGATGGGTTCACAGGACACATTAGAAGAAAAAACAGTGACTGTATGTTGTGCCAATGACTTTGTCAATATAAATTTTATAAACTTTTGTTGCACAAGAAAAGAAATTGCAAGGCTGTGGACTGATGCCCTGATGAGCTTGGCTTATAACCTGAATCAAATAAATGGCACAACTAACTTGTATTTATTAAAGGCTTACACAAAACTGATTTTAATTACGGATAAGACGGGAAAGATACCGATCAAAAAGTAAGGAATATTATTATTATAGAATCATCTTATTTATGTAATTTTTAGCGTAATAAAAATGTTCGCTCAGAGCAAGGACGATAAGAAACGGATTGAAATGGTTCTTCACATGACCGGTTTACCAAATGGAAAAAATGATGCAATAAGTCCCGAAAAATTTCAATTTGAAGATTTTTTTAATTTCTACAAGAATCTCACGCAGCGCACAGAAGTTGAGAAGGTCTTCTATGACATGTAAACTTACACACAGAATCAGTTAAATCATATTATACAATTTTGTTTATTCTGTATATTTTTTTAGTGCCGGTTTAAAGAAACAACACATGACAGCAGCACAGTTCGTAGATTTTTTAAACAAAACTCAACGAGATCCACGATTAAATGAAATCCTTCATCCGTATGCTAATACGACTAGAGCCAAAGACATAATTGCGCAGTATGAACCAAACAAATACAATGCTCAAAAAGGACTATTATCTATCGATGGTTTTTTACGTTATTTAATGTCAGAAGATAATAATATAATAGCATCAAGCAAATACGAACTGTGTGACGAAATGGATCAGCCATTAGCACATTACTTTATCAATTCATCTCATAATACTTATTTAACTGGGCATCAGTTAACTGGCAGATCAAGCATAGAAATGTATAGACAGTGTTTGTTGGCTGGATGTCGGTAAGTTGAGATTTTATAAAAAACTGTGTATTTCGCTTCATAAAGCTATTATTTCAGGTGTGTGGAACTAGATTTCTGGAACGGTAGGGAAGAACCGATAATCGTACATGGTTATACGTTTGTGCCGGAAATTTCCGCGAAGGAAGTGTTGGAAGCTATAGCTGAAAGTGCATTTAAAACATCAGACTTTCCAGTAGTATTGTCATTTGAAAACCATTGTAATCCCAGACAGCAAGCTAAAATAGCGAACTATTGCAAGGAAATTTTTGGAGAAATGTTGTTGGAGGCTCCGCTAGAAATGTATAAACTAGAACCAGGTGATTATTCACCATCATACGGTCACCTTAATAATATTTGAGTTCTTTCAATTTAGCAGTATTGTAACAAAACGGCATAATATAATTTAATAAATTAAGAACACTGAAAATTCTTTTAAGTTGTCTAAAAGGATTTAAATAAAAAACTGAAATTTCTCCATTTATTAACCTATTTTTTAAAAAATTTTTTAACTTCTTTGATTAAATTAGACATACGTTACTGCATCTGAGGCAGTTCAGTAGTGAATACTGAATTCTAATAAAAATATGATAAGATCAGACTGTTTTCAGAAACTATAGACAAAATTTTTAAAACAAATGTAGAAAAAAATATCAGACGTTTATAGATCGAGAGCCTGCAAACATTTCAGTACCTCAGAAAGTCAAGTGCTTCAGTTTGAGTCGTATTACGAAAAAGTATATCATCAATCATGTTTAAGATCGCAACATTTACTTATCAGAGAGTGGTAAGTGAAGTAAAGACGTATATTCCGATGACCCCGAAACGTATCCAGTTATTTTTTCTAAAACATACGGTGTGAGTAAAAGTCCGTAAATACTTTTTTCGATAGCACTTAAGAAAAGAGGTGCCCAAAAATTACGTGCAAAATAGTTTGCTTAATAATTATTTTCATATAATACGGACATGTTATTTCCTACACTATTTATCAGTTTTATAAGGCTTCAAGGATAAGTTAATTAAATTAATAGTTAATTACATAAAAAGCACAAATAATCATTTTCGATCAGGTATTTTTATAGTAATAAATTGGATAATTTGTTAAAAAACAAGGAATGATTTTAAATATCTTCTATAATTTTAGAGATTCTGTAATCATTGCAACTAAATATTAGTAATTCTTTATTTTTATGTGCAGCTTTTTGTTAAGTTTTGTTTCATACGTACATTTTTGAAAAAGTAAATAAAAATAAGTTTTTTTTATTGAAGGTAACCCATTACCTCCACCGTCTGTATTAAAAAGGAAAATTATTATAAAAAATAAAAAGAAACAACATCATCATCACCATCATCATCATAAAAAAGGTGCGAGTTCATCACCGGAAATACCAACTTCAGAACCAACAGGGAACGGTGACGTTCCTCATCATGCACCTCCTCTGCAAACCAGACAAGTAATAAAAATTGAAAGCAGATTTTAATATTTTATGTAATTAATTTCTTAAAGGGTTCGAAAGATTCAACTGGTACCGAAGATGAGGATTCATCGACTGATGAAGATGGCGAAACTTTGGAGACGGACAATCCGACAGAAGCTCCAAATGAAGGGAACGATCATAAAAGTGCTGCGGCCAGCGAAACCGAAGCAGGAGCAGAGATCTCAGCTCTTGTCAACTATGTTCAGCCAGTCCACTTCTCAAGTTTTGAAAATGCTAAAAGTAAGTTTTTTATCTTTTTATGTGAAATCAAAAGTGGAAAAATAAAAAAATCGACCCCATATAAGATACGGATGTAGTGTCTAAATTTGCCTTTTAAAGAGAAACAAATTTCCGAATCGATTTATCCACTACACTATTTTAATATATCCAAATAAATTTTGAATGAATATGGTGAGAACTTTGAAAATTTTTATTTAAGCTGCCCTTTCTGTCAGTTATGTGTTAATAAATCGTGTTTTAAGTTTATAAAAAAATTAGAATTCTTCCATAGTGTCTTTCATTTTAACTAGCGTAAATGTTAAAGCTCACTACAATCTATTGTGGTAGCGATGTGTTCCACGATTTTTTTGTATCGTGTTAGAATAGATAATACTTCTGGTAATTAAATGTAAGTATCAATGAGATTCAATTTTACAGAAAAAAATCGTAGTTATGAAATGTCATCATTTGACGAAAGACAAGCCACATCATTGTTGAAAGAATATCCGGTACAATTCGTAAATTACAACAAACATCAACTGAGCAGGGTGTACCCAGCTGGAACACGTTTCGATTCTTCCAATTTCATGCCACAGGTCTTTTGGAATGCCGGATGTCAACTAGTCGCATTAAATTTTCAAACCTTAGACCTGGCAATGCAACTCAACTTGGGCATATTCGAATACAATTTTCGATGTGGATATTTGCTCAAGCCTGAATTTATGCGAAGAACCGACAGACGGTTTTATCCGTTTGCCGAGTCGACTGTTGATGGTATAATCGCCGGTACCGTTAAAGTAACTGTGATATCTGGGCAATTTTTGACTGACAAAAGAGTAGGGACTTACGTTGAGGTCGAGATGTATGGCCTACCTGCAGACACTGTTAGAAAGCGATTTAGGACGAAAGTCGTACCTTATAATGGAATTAACCCTCTTTATGACGAAGAACCATTCGTTTTTAAAAAGGTAAACCTGATTTAACGATTAAGTGAAGTTTAATCTAAGTTGTTCGATTTGTAGGTGGTTTTACCGGATTTAGCTTCAATACGAATAGCTGCATATGAAGAGTCAGGTAGATTTATTGGCCATCGAATACTTCCCGTTGTCGGTTTATGTCCCGGATATCGACATGTTAATTTACGCACGGAAATTGGACAACCCTTACCTCTTGCAACGATATTTGTTCAAGTTGTCGTTAAAGACTATGTGCCAGACGGACTTTCAGATTTTGCCGAAGCCTTGGCAAATCCTATTAAATACCAAAGCGATTTGGAAAAAAGAGCACAACAGTTGGCTGTATTAACGGATGATATGGAACCGGCGGAAGGTGGTGAAGAACAGAAAAAAAACAGCTTGACAAAAATGACAAAAGAACACACCACCAATGGCAGTCCAGTTCAAAGGCCTTTAATAACGACTGGAGCCACATCCGTTGATGTTGCTTCAGATAGCGAGGCACCGGTAATTGCAGGAAGTGTGACGTCGATGAATCCAACACACGAATCGAATTCTCTTACGAAAACAGTCGAAATTAAAGAGGAAAAGTTTGAAGAATTAATAGCGGAACCTTTAGATAAGATTCTAGACAATAAATTAGTTAAGGAGAAACGTTTAGAACTAGATAAAAAGCTTGAAAATTTAAGGAAAAAACACGAAAAGAAAAAAATGACATTGCAATCGCAGAAATCAGGAGATTTTTCAGAGAAACGGTCTAGATTAATTCACATGAAGTTGGTGAAACGACTCTCAAGTAAAAACATGTAAGTCTTTTTATTTACGTTGTTCAAAATAGGTAGAAACTTGATTCGATTTGGTAAAAAAACTTTGCTAAAATTTAGCACTGTACTGTGATAGATTATTGTGTGCAAAATATTTCAAAATAAATTCAAATTTGCGAAATCAGTCTTGTGTAAAATGTAGTCTTAATTGTTTAAGCAGACAGTAATCATTTTGTCACAAAATGTAACATTTTAAAGGGCGGACAACCAAACTAGTTGTTCTGAACAACAAACTGGTATGTGGGGCCTTTGCATGATATGGTAAGTTTTTATGTTATGTGAAAGTATGTAAAACAAACACAGTCATTAAAATAATGCACGAAACATCTTGCACATAATTTAAGAATATAAATAGAAGATATAAGATGTAGGCATTTGCTTATTGCAGCCAAATATTCGTAACTTGAATATCATATGTAGTTATTTAAAATTCTTTGTTGAATTTATTATTGAAATTTATAAAAAAAAAAAAACGAATGCTTACTTTGCATGTTCTATAGTTGAGATGAAATGTGAACGGAAGCTTAAGAAAAGTACTCATATAGTTAAATTTGTATCCATTCATTATATAAAATAAAGTTATAATTACAACTTTTTTAATCTTAGTTTTGTGAAAAGTATGTTAATTTAAGAAAGGTGATAATTTTAATACGAAGCTAACCTTTGGTGCAGTTTAGCCGCCTTCGTCTTTTTTTAATGTGTAAAGTGTTCACATGTTCACTGAATCATTATTAAACTAGGTGGTGATAGTTATCTGCACTGTAATAGCACTTTTGTGAAGTGGTTAAATAGCTAAATAATAGTGATAGCACGTAGAAATGTGAAAACATGCATATGTAAGGGAAGTAAATGGATAAGAGCCGAAACTAACAATAGATATGCATCGAGTGATAAGGTAGAGACTAACAGTTTATGAAGGAATTTATATCATTGCAGTGTGAGTTTCGTAGTCAGAGTTCAGTTCATATCAGTTTATTTGTGATAGAGAGAATCTTGATCAAGTTGTAAGAGATCATTATTTTACATTAAATCCATGTTTATAAAATTTTATGTTAATTGAAATATTAGTAATTACAAGCTTCATATCAGCGTTGGATACATAAATAGAAATGTATGTTTATTTTTACTTAAATTGATGGCAATATTTAATCAGTGTTTGATAAAATTTTAAAAATTACTGACTTAATCAAATGATATTTACAGTTATTAAAAAAAAATTTGGACCATTTAAAAAGGTATAGCCCTATTAAAATATCATCCGTTTAAATATCTATCTGAAAAATTTTCAATAACTAATTTTTCCCCAGCGATTTGAATTACTATGTGATCGTCCCTAACTTTGTAAAAAATTTCACACAAATCACCTAGGTGTATTAAAACATTAAAAGATCCAAATAAATTTCATTCATATCACCAATATTTGAAAAGTTATGGGTATTAAGTTTTAATTTTCTACACAGAAATTAAATACAATGAAGAAGAATTAATACAATAATACAATAATAAATACAATAAACGAAGAATTTATACTTACCAATAGATTAGGTTTCATAATCGAATAAATGCATAAATATGTTTACAGTGTTTTTAGTAATAAAGAATGAATTAAAATGTGAAAACAAAATTTTCATAGTTTTAAGAACATAGCCACCAACAGTTGTCAAAATAGCCATCTTGAACTGTTTTTAGATGTTGCATATTTTTTTGTAATTTTTCGATTTAGATGATTTAAAATTTTGTATAAATTAACTTTAAATCAAGGTTCAAAGATGTGTCATTTGTAATTCATGAAGTGGGAAAATTGGTCCTCTAGCATTCTACATAAATATTTTTTGCTGGATTTTGCTGAAATAATCAGTGTTTGTTAACTAAGTGTTATGTGGGCCATCTAAGAGTTTTTGTAGATTTTTAATACACTTCACATATCGAAAGTAAATCGAAACACTCTTCTAATAACCCATTATTACTTTAATCTCGATTTTGTGAAAGAAATTGGAAACGCTTACACGAATTTTGAATGCAAATTGAGGGAAGTTTTTACCATACATCGATTTACATACGATAATCTAAAACACACTTCTTTGAATTGTATGTAGTTTCAAATTTATTTGTTTATTGTTTAAAAGTATTAAATTTACTATGGGAGTTTTAGAGTTTTGTTGATACTCTGTAAACGTTTTCTCATTAACAGTAAGAAAATAATTCAGAATTAAGATGTAAAAAATTAAATAAATATAGCTAACTGAATCATAATGTCTTATAAAATTTAGAAAAAACATAAAAACATAACATAAAAACTTTTTTCGTCTATTGTACTGTCTTAAATGCAGTAAATATTATTTGCTTATTTAGATATTTTTCTATTAGAAAATCAAAAAAAAAAAATGCGAATAGAATGGTGTGTTTGTTCAAATCAAATACTTTCGTGCATAATTTTGTTAGAAAATGTTGCAATAGTGATGTAAGTTATTTTGTAATATTTGGTCCATTACATAATAATAAGGTTGTTGAAAAATTGCAGAATATACAACTAGCAGTATTATTTAAACATTCAAACGGCACTTCTGGTTATTATGTTAATGGATGTAATTAATAACCATTCATTGGTATATACATGTAGCCTTGTGTGCATTTGTGTATATCATCATAGTAAACGATTATTACACATAGAGCAGATACGGAATGCTTTTATTTTAATTTTGACGGTAAATTTACAAAAAAGTAAAATTCCGTGTTTGTTTTAGCGTGAGTGGAGTATTTTCTACAGAATCTCCAAGCGCAGAACCATTAACGAGTGTGGCAGATGGTCCTGAAACTAGTGGTAGCGAAAGTGAAAAGCCAACATTACCCCGCAGTCATTCCGAAAGACTGTTAAGTGTCAATAGAGAGTTTGTAGCACAAGAAAAAGAATTGAGGGAGAAGTACCATGATGTAATTTATAATACGGCCGAAAAAGTAATGAAAATTTCACAAAATAATCAACTGAAAACTTTGAAGGATCAGTTTGAAAGGGAAACAACGGATTTAATGAGAAAACTTCAAGCTGATCACAGAGAAGAAGTAAAAGCTTTAGCAAAAAAGCATCGGAATCGGGAGCAGTTTACTCGAGTCAAGAGAGAAGCCGTCACAGCCGTTGTCGGAAGGGGCGTATCTGAAAGAGAAAAATTGGGGCAGATATTCGAAAGTCGTCGAGAAGATCTTCAGAGACAGCACGAAGCTGTTAAAGATGCTTTAGCTGAATGTAGAAATAAGGTAATCCATTAACTTCATTAGATCATACATTTTTTGATCAAGCGGTGTAAAATTTGAGTAAAAAATCTCAGTAAAGCTAATAATGTCGTTAATTTCAGGCGAAAATTGCGTTATCGAAAGAATTTGAAACGCGACTAGCTAGGGTGGATGCTGAAAGCAGCGGAGTTCTGTGACTGTTATCTTAAAAAAAAAAAACTTTTTCCAAGTCTTACTGTGAGTTACCTGAAGAAAATCTTCAACAAAAAAACCTCTAGTTTTAAAGTAAGAAAAGTGCAATATTAAGAGAATATTGTCGTAACTTATTTAACGAATACTGTCTTTGATACTCTCGACAATCAAAATGTTAAGGTGGCCCAGATGTTTTTAAGTGCTACAGTCGTTTAGTCTTGTTACTATAATTATTATAGTCTGTATTGATGTTTATCGTTTATTGTGATAGTAGGTATTAGAAAAATGAGTACATTAGAGCGTTTAAAGTGATACTACTGCTTCGAAAATCGTTCATTTGAACCGTAACTGCAATTTATAATTTTTATTTATTAAGTCTGACAATTTTAGAATTGTTATTGTAAATATAATGTGTGTTAATTTATTGTTGTTCAGCAGTGTAGATTTCTTTTTCGGACTTCCATTATCAGTTTTAATGAATGGCAACCGCTAATCTGGGGGGAGGGTGGTATGCAAGAATTAATTTTATGATTATTTTTTAATTAAGTGCGTTAAGCCTGCCAAGATTGTTTGACGTGTATATAGAAGAGCAACGTTGCCTGACTTAAATTATGCTTCCCATTTATTATCGACTGATGAAACTGATGTCAGATTAGTCGGACTGATTTGTTTTTCATTCGTGTAAGTTCACATTTACTGTATTTGAACAATTTAATTGTCAGTACTTCGCATCATAATGGGATACTGATTATTGGAAAATAGATTTAATAAATTTTTAAAGTTGTTTAGTAAAGAACACCAATATGATATTATTTTTACTTCATACTCAATGAGCATTCAACTCCTAAACTGTCTTTCAATTATCATTCATCTTTGGGTATGTTTTAGAATCTCTTGTTCGTTTCTCTCCCGTTTTTAGTTATTCTTTCTATTTAATTTGAAATTTGTAAAAATTGCTTTAAACTTAAAAGTGGACTGTGGGTTCGAGAACTGTTAAAAACGTAATATATTCCCCATTTATTCCATAAATCACTTCCTGTAACAGACTTTAATTAAGAAAAGGAGTCTTTTGTATCGATAGGTATACGTCAAACATTTCGGCTTCTTTTCGTGGACGTTAGATTACGCACATGTTTTTCAAAATCAGAATTTTTACTGCAATATAAGAAATAACGGTGAACAATCGTCAAATGAACCTATTCTACAGAGTGATCATTAATGATTAAACGTGCCCACATCATCACATAGTGAGAAGGTATTATATTTCACTTTCATTTCATTTCGCTGGATTTACATTTATTCCTATTGTTATAGCAAAAACAACAAATAACAGTATCGTGAAACAAAAATTTAATTTAATTATTTTAGCAAGATACGCGATTTTCACGAAGACATTTTTATTTGATACAATGTATGAAATAATTACTGACTTTACGATCATCGACAGCTGTCAGAAATATGATGTAAGATTACCTCAACGTCAATTGTAGTTCTAATGTTAAAAAGGCACAAAGACCAACCAATGCTATGTACCACGTTTGATCTTTAATGATCACTCATTATATTTATATAAAATTAAATTTTTATGTGATAATATAAATGATTCAAATATTATTACCAGCTAGAAGAAAAAGACACGATTGCTAAATCGTAAGAAATGGCCTATAAAAAGTTTTTTTTTACATTTTCAGTTGTAAAGTTCATTGAAACCATATTTTATAACAATTCTTTGTCATGTTTCAACGGAGTCGAAGTAAAGATATGAAAAATTCATATAACACGAGAATATTTTTTTACTTATAATCTACGCGACTCGTGTGTTTATCAAGGTTAAATTAAAATAAATGTATATCGTAATTTGTCAAATGCTTTAAAAAACATAGTATAATTTATTTATTCTTCTTTGAATACATTTTTACGTTCAGAAAGAGAAGTACAACTGTAGTATTAATATAATTATATAATTTTGTATGCGAATGTAAATGAAAGAAGATCAATTTAATTTTCAGCCTTTTAAATATTTTTAAAATTATACATTAAATAAATAAATATTGCATATGAATTGACTTTACGCGGGTAGAATTTAATCGTTCGCAAATAAATACACGTGGAGCATTCAAGATGCTGGTGCTTCATTTGAATAAATTGTATTTTGTTTTTTATAAAACAGAATTTTACTTTTACAGTTATGTGCGCAATTAACAATTTCCAATTTTTCATTTCACAACTTTTTAATCAGTTTAAATGTATAAAATTTTGAGGATTTCTTTTAAAATGAATTTATTAGCAAAATCGAAAGTTAGATATGATCTTTTGCAGTTTAAAACTAATTTAAACTTTATCAAAACTACCGCATAATTTAAACTGTCGTCAAGGGAAACCAAATTAGAATTTGTAAAACGCATTGATAAGTAATAAATGTTTCTTAGCAACGTTTAGTTAATTTTTTAGAAAATAAATCAAAACTAACCGAGTCAAAAAGTGCATTTAAACAACGTTTTATGATGGTCAAAACCAACAGTCGTTGTTGGGAGTATTGGTTGGAAAAAAGAATAAAGCTATTAGTTTACAGGACAAGTGAATTGAAACTCATGTTTTATTATTTTTCAGATAGTGATTTTTTTGGTTTATTAGACTAATGGACAGTTCCTGGTTGTTGTGTTGTGTTAGTGATAGCGATACATCTATCTCAACGTAATACGGCAAAACGCATTTGGTACTTTTTTAAAACATTTTTTTATAAGGCTGCGAAGAATGAAAGATTTAACTGAGTTGTCTTTCATTTTTGGTAATCTATAGCGGATTCGGTTTTGTTTTATTGATACTTGTATACTTATTTTCATTTTAACTTGTACTTTTTTAAATGGTTAAAAATAAGAATGTTCTGCACAGAAAGTTAAGGATATTGTGAAAAGTAAGATAAAGTAGTATTTAGAGTCGCAGACTGAAGGTAGAAGAAAGTAATAATAATTAGTAAAAATGCACACAAATTACAGTTTAAAATGATTCTTTGTAAACGTGCTTTGAGAATTGTTTTTAAGCAATATACTGAAGAATATACCAAAAAACGCAGCATCAGCTGCAAAATTGTTAATCTTACGCTATTCATGTATATAACTACTCTAATTTTCGGTCACGTAGGTATTGCACATAGGGTTCCTAAAACTAACAGAAGAATGCTGAGAGCTGCGTCCTTCCCATTTATTTACATGTTGTTTGTAGCACCAACGTCACAACGACGTACTTTTATCATTTCAAGAAAAAGTTTCCGATCATCTTATAAATTTTGATATTCTTAACTTTTTGTGCATCACTAATGTAGTTCAGTATATGACTAAAATAATTTTACTACGTTTAATTTGATTATATCATATAATTTTTTTTTCGTAAAGTAATGCCATTTTATAGAGTTTTGATCACCGAAAGATGAAGATAAAAATTGGTTTATTTAAAAAAAATGTTTTAATTAAAGTGGGGCATTTGCAACTGTTTAAAATCGAGATGTATTATAGGAAAAAAGGTATTGATTTCCAATTTATTTCGAAATTCTCGATTAGTTCCAGAAGTCTGCACGCTCTATTCAGACAAATCCTATGCATTTATAGACATATTAACATTCTCCAGTAAAAAAAAATATATTATAGCTACTATTTTCATGTTTGGAAAATTATGTGCCAAAGTAAATAAAAATATGTAAATAATTTTTTTTATCTGATTATTGTTAGTTATTTTTAATTAAAGCTTTAACGAATATTTTATTCTTCATTATTTACTGAATTGTATTCGTGCAATGATGTCAAGCAGTAAAATTAAGAAATGTTGTTTTATAATTTGAATCTCATGTTATGAAGTCTTTTGTAAACACAATTAAAAGATATAATATAATTTTTAATTGAGCATATAAAGCATATATTTTGGTTAAAACAAGTCAGGCATGATAATTTTTATTACTAAATTTCCCATTATTTTTGTACGTTTTCATTGGATGTTCCAGAAGTTAAAATTCTTAGGAACACGGATCTGACAGATCGAGAGTACAAGGGATCATTATTTTATTTATTATTAAAATTGTCTTCCATTTGGCGTGATTTTTATGAGTATATACATATTATTTTTTATTGATTTCAGTAATAAATATATATTTTTATTAGAAATAGTAGAATACTATTTCAAAAAAAATATATATTAATGACAAAAGTCATCGTAACTGAGCAAAATAAGCTTTGCTTTCCTAGTAATGGCAGAATTTTAACAATCAGAACTGTATAATTGAAATTTTTAATCACAAATTACCTTAGTTAAGAAACGAAAATGTACCATGTCGTTAAGAAAAATGCAGCAGAGGCGGCTCATTATATTTTTCTAGTGTGTTATAGAGAAAATAAAAACATGACATTTTTTAAAAAATCTCACTAGTAACATGTAGGAGTATAGACTTGACACCGAAGCAAAAATTTTGCCCAAAAATTATTTCCTCTCCTTATTCTTACATCGAACTTTGGTTGAAAATATACAGCGTGTAAAAAGTTA
>QDEB01037304.1:0-27618 GCA_004193795.1 Asbolus verrucosus | reverse complement strand
ATCTTTAATAAACAAGTCACGAATGTAACCACCTTCTATTGTTAATAAAACATTATTTGGTAAAAAAAATTGAAACAATGTTAATACGATCGAAGATCAGAATTCTTAGAATCAGCAATATTAATGAATACACAAAACAGAAAAATTTTTTTAGTTAATTGCACATTCAACTCGTCGGATAAAAAACTCAAATGTAAACCAGATTTAAAATTGAGACATAAAATTTACATTGTCCCATAATTAAGAAATAGCCAACAAAGGACAGATATTTAAATTATATTTCTATGGATACAAGACAACGAACTCACAAAATTAGTATTATAAATCAATAACAAAATGAATCACAGTAAAAGATTTTTATTATAATTTAAATGAAACGAAATTAATAAACATTGTAATTATAATTAAATGTAAACTGACAAAATAATGCAAATACGTGAACAGAAGCAAGATAATTCCAGTTTTTGCCATCTACCAACCATGACAAGATTAACATGAAGAACGAAAACTTTATTCCAGTATGCAGATGTCTGTTACAGTTTGTTGTCTGTTACCATTTGAGCCAATAGATGGTGCAGTATTATATGAATTTATTTTTAAAAATTCGATGAATTATTTTGACAAAAATTCCGAAAATCGAAATTTTATTAAATCATTCGTTATGTACACATTAGATGTAACAATTAGACAAATAAAATCACTTGCATAAAATTTAAAATGTTGTACTTAATATACGAAAGACTATAAACAGATATATGAAATTATATCTATATCACTAAAACTTAAACTACAAAACGCTACTAAAATCGATGTCCCATCAAATTATTCCGGAAGCCATTCTTTAGCAGGGACTGAAGCCAGGATTTGATCCAATACGACCCTGTACAAATCTGTGGCGGTTTCGACAAAAATTGGATTGATGGCGTCCATGACCCGACGTGGATTCTCGTTGAAGAAATTGGCGATAAGGTCGGCTATAACAAAATAAACAAAATCAATTTTGTCTCCGCTGTTACTAATACTAATAAGCAACTTCTGATCGATTCAAACGTTTTTCAAATTTCCACTTCGATTTCGCCAAAAATAAGTGCCAATTAATGTTGAGAAAATTTTGCAATTTTAAAACGAACGTTAACTCTAGTGGAACATGGAAATCGGTTTCACTTTCTAAATGAAAATGAGTAAAATGCCCCGTCTGAAGCGATTACTACGTCTTAATTTCGGTCCTGCGCCATAATTTGTCCATGGATTATTAATTATTGCAAAACGCATGCACCTATGTAACAACAATAATTCATTTCATCATCATTTGATAACAATTAAGTGCAATTATCCACATTTTTATGCAAATAGTTCGATGTCATTTTGACATTGCTATGGCCATTCAAATAACCGAGTGGGTGTCTACGTTCATATTTACTGAGAATACAACTTAGTTTAATTTGAAGAAATATGTTTCTCATAACACGCCTTTTGCAGCAAAATTTAAGAGAATCAAAACGGAGAAAAGATTCTAATCTTTATTAAGCCGCACAAAAAAAATCCAGCGAATTTAAATTCAGTGATCACAGAAATCTTAGTGTGAAACGAACCTGAAGTAAATATCCATATATTTGACTTTTTTTTTATTTCTACTAATAGCTTTCAATTTCATTGTTAATAGGAAAAGAACTCATTAAATATTTGATGTCTATCTACACTTTCCTCAAACGAGTGAATACTTGGAAACGAGATGAATATTTACAATGTTGCCACAACTCATAATGTTTAACTTGAATAAACTTCAAAGATTTTATTAAAATTATGTCTTTTGTTTAATGACTTGAAGCTCAATCTGTATTATTTTAATGATTCGAATGTGCAGAAGCGGAACGGTTTTAAACATATTTCAGGAAGAAATGACGAAAAGATTTTTCTGTACAACTGGAAATGACATAGCTGAGCCAAATGAACAAATAATCATATTTTGGGACCCAAAACTCGAATCCTTTTCTTCACTCACTATATTGCATTAAAAATAAAATTAGTGAAGAACTGGATTCTAGTTAGTATTTTATTTTTCGTTTAACTTAATTTAATTAATATTCCTAATTAACCAAAAAAAAAAAAAATTACTTACATTGCAACACATACAAAAAACATTATCTAAGAGCTTTGTTGTAAGACATGTTATTACTGCATCGACTTTAAATGTTCAATAATTTAATTTAATTAATTTGACCGTGGAGACTGTATTTTTGTGTTTTCACTATGCAATTTAGACATGGTTGAATCCCTTACCTCCAAACTGCAAATCGGGATTGTCAGCCGTTAGTTTAACTTCACCATCGCCCACCCTTATCTTCATATTGAGTTTGTCAACCCTGTAATATTTGACACCGTCTTTGTCTACAATTTTAACGCTTCCTCTAGCGTATAATTGGGTGTCAGCTATAAACAAACATTACATAACAATACAGTTACGCAAGTATTAGTAAAACCTACTGAAGTTGCCTCTGAAATGGCCTTTACTTCTTAGGGGGACGATGAGCAGTTGTCCATTGACATCATAGTCCATTTCGAGTTGGGTCCAGGGGAAATTTAGCCGCAATTCTCCGGTTAAGTTGGCGGGATTTGCCCTGTTTAAGACATATGAATATTAGAAAACAAATCTCTGCAAACGTTTCCGGAAAGTGTGTGAAAGTGC
The DNA here is from genome assembly GCA_004193795.1 of Asbolus verrucosus. NCBI lineage: Eukaryota > Metazoa > Arthropoda > Insecta > Coleoptera > Tenebrionidae > Asbolus > Asbolus verrucosus. The sequence goes on along the minus strand of QDEB01037304.1, from coordinate 24,932 downwards.
CTAGGAGAACTAGTTGGTTTATTGACCTCATCCGTGGGTCAGTATGTAACACCAAATTCCATTTGTTGCATAAGAAACTCACTTAAAGTCCTCGATGACGACGTTTCCGGCTCCCAAGACTTTGATGTTTTTGGTAACAGCCTTAATGCTGACTAGTTCGTTGATTGTTCGATCGACAGTCATCACCGGCAGCTCGAAGGGGTCGACTGCCGGCATGTTAAGCTCGGGGATTCCCTTAATGAGAAGAGGTCGAGCCTTCTCAACATTTTTCAGGACGCAACGTTCGTATTCGGGGTCGGATTTGCGACATACCAAATCGGATATATAGTCGGCTGCAAATCACATTGCATCATTAAAATTAGAAAGCTGAGAGACAAGAGTTACCTCACTGATTACAACTATTACAAACTCATTTGCTGAAAATGTCAAAAACGCAATTTTCTCACAAATGTGATTTTTCTTAGTAAATACAAACAAAACAAGCATTCTGAAGGATTTAGCTTTACAACAAGAAAGCAAAAAATTCAAAAAATGTTAAAAATCACAGAACTAATTGATAGTAAATACGTACGCAAAACTTTGCTTTGGGCAAAATAAGCGAAGGTACACAACACCACGATGTACTTCATGTTGGTAAATAATGTCTTGGGCGGAAGCTACAGCGGCTTTAAAAGTAAAAGGACTCCGTCCCACCTCCGCCAGTAAACTTTTACTACTTCTTCACAATATTTTTTCTTCTTAATTAATTCTTACGTGTTCGTATCATCAAAATCACATTAATTATGAGAGAAAATAATACACAATACGTACAAACTGTAACACGCAGACATCAGTTGGAATTATTGAACTGTAATAATATAATAATAGTTATTGTTCCATAAGATTGGTGCTTGATACTTCCCTAATGCTTTGATTTGGGCGATAAGTCCAAGTGTTTCGAGTGGCGCAGCCACGAGAAATTTTTGGAAATTTTGCAGAGCGGAAAATTACGTTACGTAAAGCAGATGAGTGCTCATGTGCGATAATGCACCTAATTTATAATTTTCCCTTATTTATGATTGCTACCTGAGTTATTAAATTTCTAATCATGCTATAAAAACTGTTGCTTCCGCTTTGTATTACACAGATGGTATATTATATAAAAGTTTTGTTATTGTCTTCGAACTATCTTTCTTTTGTATAAATAAAATATGGCAACATTAACCTTAAAATCATTAATAATGGAATGGAAGTAAAAATGGGAATAAAAGAAATAAAAATAAAAAGAGACTGCATTTAATAGACAACATTTAGAAGTAGATACACAACTAATATAATGAAAGAGTACTTTGATAAAACGAAATACTGAAACACATGAATAATAATAACAAAAATGGACGCTCTGAGAAAAGAACACATTTTAGAGATAACTTCGAAGATTTTTAACTTATTTTCTTATTTGAACAGCACATTTTTGGAAAAAAACAAAAAATGAAAGTAACTTACTCATAACCATGAGAAAATAAATTCAATAATTGTTAGTATCATTAAAGTAGTGCTTAAAATAACGAATTAATATCATTTCATTCTAAACCAAAATTTGTGTAGAATTATGGAAATATGGTTTGAATTAATTATTTTTGATTTCGATATTTATTCGTTACCATACGGTTTACTAATTAATGATACAACTTCAAACAATTATGAAAACAGGATCAAATTAGAGCTACTTAAGCATATGCTGAAGCGTAGTAATAAGAAGAAAAACATATAATGCAAGATGAATTTTGAACTTGAAAACAATGGAAGGACCAAAAAAAGAAAAGGTGTGAACAGAATCAGGATAAAGAGCAATATTGTGCCGAAAAGAAACGGTGACTGTAAACGACGACATAAAAAAAGAGGAAATTGTGAAAGAAACTGCAAAAAAAAAGAAGAAAGAAAACTGGACGTAAGTAAAAGCTAATGAGAGTCAAAGTGACAAATAGAAATTAAAAAAATTATATCGGTTCTGACTATTTCTACTTGTTCTATATACTACCGAGCGATCCAAAAGTCTTTCTATCAAGTGAGTCATGACATTAAAAANNATTTTAAATTTGTTTTTGGTTAATAAAAGGACATTTGCGAGGTAAATTAATAATAAGACATACGATTTTAATGTCATGACCCACTTGATAGAAAGACTTTTGGATCCCTCGATGTTAGTCCTTCAAAGACTGGTGACCTTGAAAATATTCACATTCTTACAAAATTAGATTTAAGTACATTTTTTTAGAATATCTGATTTTGTGTTCGACAGTCCATATGAGACTAACTAAATTAGTACCAACATTGCAAGGTCACACGTCTCTCGCGAGCGAATGGCGAATATCTTATATTTTTAAAAGAAGTACTTCACATACAGTTACACTGACACATTTTCTAACAAGAATACAATCAGACATTGTTTTCTTTTCTCGTATAGTTAACATTTGGTACTTAGTAGTTGTAAAAAACTAGCTTTATTAAAATTTGTTTCTGTAATTTTATCTAAGTATACAACAAAATATGGACAACTTCTGTTTTAGATGACAGAAGTTGTACTGTGAAATATGTATATACTATATAAGTATGTACTATGAAGTAACATAGTTCAAAGACGAATCACCTGTGTTAAAATTATTCTGGAAGCCATTCTTGAGCAGGAGCGGAACCTAAAATTCGGTCGAAAATGACCTTGTAAAATTCTTCCGCAGTTTGAATGTATATTGGATTAACTGTATCCATAACCAGGCGTGGATTGTCATTGTAGAAGTTGGCAATGAGATCGGCTGAAATAAATAATCCAGTTTTATATTCCGAAATTGGAAATTTTGTCAAATTTTCCGAAAATGTCAAAAATAATTTTTTCCTACCGCTAAACTGCAGTTCCGGGTTTTCAGCCGTTAGTTTAATTTGACCGTCACCAACCACGGACTTCAGGCTGATTTTATCGACTTTGAAATATTGGACGCCATCTCTGTCAACGGTTTTGATGCTTCCTTTACCGTAGATTCGTGTGTCAGCTATAAAATAAAAGGTAAATTTAATTGTTGTTTTTAGATCGTTTATGTACTTACTAAAGTTGCCAATAAAATGCCCTTTACTTCTTAAGGGGACAATAAGCAGCTGGCCATTTACATCATAATCCATCTCCAGTTGAATCCATGGAAAAGTGCACCTCAGTTCTCCGGTTAAATTGAAAGGATTTGCCCTTAGAAAATCAGAAATTTAATTTTGATACGGAATTTCATCCTTGAAGTCCAATCAACGAACCATTCGAATCGTTTTGATTTTGAGGAGGGAGAAAGCACAATTAAAAAATAACTTACTTAAAGTCTTCAATTATTGCGTTGCCAGCGCCGATCGTTTTAACATTTTTCAGAATTGCGCTGATGCTGACCACTTCACTGATGGTTTGATTCACAGTCGTTTCTGACAACGTGAAAGGATCGACTCTTGGTATGTTAAGCTCGCGAATTCCCTTAATGATCCGAGGGCGAATAGTTTCCAAATTTTTCCAAAGACATTGTGCAAACTCAGGCTCGGATTTGCGGCATAATAACTTCGAAAAGTAATCAGCTGCAATATCACATTATATAACTAGCGACCAACGGACTTGTGAGCAAATTTTTATTTATGTTAAAATGTCTTCGACCCAAAATAATTTTATTTTGTTATTGAAAACGTTAATTTTTTACATATTACATTGCGCTTTATTTGTTGTTATCTTCTTGTATGGTTTCAAGGATCTGTTAGCAACTAGTTTTTTTTTTTAGTTAATTAGTTGAAGTATTATTTTACTTAAATACGCAGTATAATTTTCGGTGTTTATTAGTAATTTGTTTATGGAATTGTACTTGAATACTTTCAGCAGCAGATGGTAATTTAAATACGAATAGTTTAAAAGAAAGTAGATACATACGCACAACTTTACATTGTCCAATGCAAATTAAAGCACACACCACCAAAAGGTACTTCATTTTTGTACGTAATAATGTTTTCAATGTAAACTGCACGCTTTTAACAGTAAAAGGACATCGTTCCACCTCCACCACCCTACCTTTTACTGCTTCTTTATCTCTTACAGTATTAAATGACTTGTAGTTGAGTTGCTTAACTATCAAATTTACATTAATTAAATCTTACATTTTATTTCAAAGGTGAATGTTTTGGTCAACTCTATGTTTTATTACAACCTAGGATTTCGTGCGATAAGAAAACACTCTTCAACAGTTCACCCCGTTGCCATAGAAATTTTTGTGTCACATTTCAGTATTAATTTGAATCTGCAATTGATTAAAGACGTGTAAAATGTATTATAATATACTTGTATTAAAGAGGAACAAGCAATCCTTGATCTTTTATTTTGAAATTTACCTGTTTTTACTACTATTGGGATCAATGTCTAAAATCAAACGTTGTTAATCTTGGAGGTAACCTTAAACTAAATGTGATAGAACTTGCTAATATAACATTCACATCTCCCCAGATGTTTTTGACATTATAACGAGTTCCTATTTTTTCGTTTTTTTGAGATCCATAAAACCAAGATTTTTATACATTTTCAAAATGGTTGTTGCGAATCATTTTTAAATAAATTTGAACCTTTTATGTTTTCGTAATATACTTCATCTAAAACATAAAATAAATGCAGGATTATAAAAACCTCGCTATACTTTAAGAAAATGATACTTCCTGCTGAATATCTAAAACGATCTGGTCCCTGCCACCTCTGATTTTATTAGTCTCAATGGTATTTTGCAGCATACTGTTAGATTGCTAATACTACGTCTTGTTGTTTTTTTTATGAATAAATTGCAGTAAACATTTAACTTGATTTTAGCAAATTGTCTTTTTCATAAATTTTTCCTTCCGAAGGTTATCAAGTTTGTACCAATCAATTTATTAAATACTCGTTTGGTGAGCTGGTACTAATTACGTAAGTGTACTTAATAATTTATTTTAAGATTAGTTTGGTAATGGACAAAAATTCCAATTTTTCAATTTTTAGTATTTTTTTAACATTGAACAAATTTGAAGTTTATATGGTACTTAAACGTTTAATTTCGTCGATATGTATGCAACCAGTAATTCACCTGATAATTTTCTTAAGTTTAAGTAACATTAGACACTTTTGAAGGTTTAAAATATGCGGAATTTATGTTTACAACGATTTCACGGAAGATTTGCGTTCCATTTTTACCACAAAACAAGATATTGATTTTTGAGTCATACATACCAACAATACCACAGCAATGGTCCGAATGTAGAACCTTGTGGCATGCGTTTTTTTTCAGTTCGAATGCGTGAAAGAAATAAATTACAAACACATCAATACTGCCGCTTTATCTTTATTAAAATACACAGATGAGCTGCAAAAACAACTTATTTAATGATCACCAAAATTGTAATTTTTCGAAACTGACGTTTTTTGCTGTCTGTGTAGTAAGTCAAAATTATTTTTAAACTTTGAGGTTCATTCAGTTTGAACTAAAAAAAAGTAAAAAAATCTACCTATATAGTGCATATAATACAAAACAATTAACAAAATATTCACTATATAAAGGTTCACAGCTACCGATTAAGATTAAGGGAACAGTTCTTTATAAGTAAATTTTAATGTGATCTTGTTGGCAATATCTGTGAATTTTTCAGCCAGTGAATTTTCCAGGACCGGTTTGATCTCATTAATGAATAAATCAGTGTTGTCATTAATAACGTCGTGTGTGGCCCTTCCAATTATTGGATCGTTCCTAAACAAATTTCCCAGGGAAATTCTGGAGTGTCCAATATACAGTTTTAAGCGCATTTTATCAAATTTCAAGTATTCTTCCCCATTTTGCTTGATTTTGTTTCCTTTCAGTATGCAGTCGAAACTATAATTAGCTACAAAATTAAAATCAAAATTAACAGATGAAAAGCAATAAGAAGTTGACTCACTGAAGTTTCCTGTAATTGGCCCAACTCCTTTGTACTCCAACACAAGGATCTTCATGTCAATATCATAATCACCTTCGAAATACAAATGTGGGATCATGGCTTTGAAGGCGAATTTGGCTTTGGGTAAATTTGGCCTGGAATCGGTTCAGTCAAGGGACGTTTATGAGTGGTGTTAATCTTACTTAATTTCCAAAATTTCGAAACTGGACGGTCCCCACACTTTAATGTTGGTGATGTTGGCGTTAATTTTCGCATTGCTTGGTCCACTTCGAAGCTTCACTTCGTCCAAAAGTAGAGGTTCTATCGGAGGTACGTTCAGTTCAGGGATGCCTTCCTGCAGTTTTGGCCTCAGCAGGTTTACGGAGTTTATGATGCAGTTTGTTAAATTCGCTTCTGTTGATTTGCACACATGTATATAGGAAGCTGAAAAATGTTATTTTGTTAATCACATTGTACGTCACTAACTCGAAACAATAAAAGTTAAATGTTTGCTGCTTGGACCACAAAATTGTCTACAATTATGTAACTTTTATTTAAATGAGTGTGGGCAAATTATGTGTCTAAATTATTAGGAAAAAATAACGTGTGGTTAGATGCTCACGTTATAATTTGTAATATTATAATTAGAATTGCCAGTAATGATTCATGAATAAACTACGATGCAATTTTACTCCGAAGGTTACAATATTGATATTCAAAAAATGTACAGGACGTACTTGAACAATGGACATAGTGAAAATTATAAATCTTATCATCGATTTCTCAAGAAACAGAGTTGCTCATAAACATAAAAAATGTGGCCGTTATGACTGTGAAGAGCCAACTTACCTTTGCCATCATCCACGCCTCCGAAGATGTAGAAAATTACGACGAATATGAAATATCCGTACAAGCACAAGATAAAAAACATATTATTGTTATTGTAATATGACATTTTACCGTCTTTATTTTAAATGACAACTAAAGTATTCTATATATTATTACAAAATTGCACTAACCTTGATTCCTTCATTGTATACTTTTAAAGCAATGAAATTAATTAAGAATTGCTATTTTCCTATTTATATTTGCTAGGTATTTATATTACAGTTATTCTGTGTGAACACAGTGCTTTGGCTGGTTTCCTTATTTTTTTATTATTATTCTTGTGAACATCAGAACATGGCAGTTTAATAATGATAATCATCTAAATAATTATTTCCACAAAAGAACCATTAATTGTAAACAAGAAGAAAACAATGATAACATGAGTATTAAATAAAACTTAATTTCAAAAGGAAGTGTTTTTAAAACAATTTTACGAAAATGTCAACCGTGTGACAATATAATCTGTTTCTGCATTATCAAATTATAATTTATTAGAGCATTTATGTAATGTTGATCTGTTTTTTGATCGCCTTTTATATGCTACCCCAGCCAATTTGAAGTCAATTTTTACCTAAATTAAAAATGTATTTTAAGCGCTGTAGAAATTATGAAAGAATTGTTAATGCGTGTTGGGCAATTTTTGAGGTTATCATTTAGTGAATAAATTTGTACATTTAAGGACATCTTACTTCAGTCTTGATGGCCATTTTAATGTCTTTAACACAGTTCTTAAAATGATACGCAAAAGTTGTTTCGTATTAAATTTTCTAATGTTAATATTGCCTTTACATTTTCGATACATATTTATTAGAGTAAAAAGAACTTCTAAGAAAAGTCTTGTTTTTATAATAAAAAGTTTTTGCATAAAAAGTTAATTGAACCTGTTTTTAATATTTTCATTTTCATATGATAGCCTTACGAGACACAAGTTTAAGGTTAGTATAACACAATCTAATGTAACAAGGAAGAGGAAATAAAAGAAACCCATAAATTCGACTAGTCGACAGACCGAAAATTAAAAAAAAAGAAATATTTGGTAATAATAATTTTATGTTTACGTTTTTTGTTACAAGAAACATTTTCATTTCTTAAAACTATGAAATTTGTTAACAACAACTTTTGCTTAATATGAATTTCAACTAAAAATGAATTTCAGAACTTCACTACAGGATCATGAAACCTCTTTTAACGGCTTGTCGATAGTTAATGAGTTACGTGAACAGTGTGTTGCATTCTGTCAGAATACAGCCTTAAAGTAAAGAGCTTTAGTTTCCTAATTTTGATATTAGAATAGATTTTACTACAATCAAGTGTTTGTTTTCATACTGCAAAATTTCACAGTTAAATAAGTTATTCAGACAGTAAGTAAGGGACTAACGAGAAAATTAAAAAATGAATTTTATGAGCAAGAATTTATTGTTTTTTGACAGAATACGTCATCACAATCTGGTCGTCCTAAGTTGCCTTAATTCTACCTGCATTTAAAATTTTATGTCTATGATGCGCCTAATGCCAATATCAATATTAAATTTTATTCGTCAGCGAAGTTAGGACAAAATTACGCACTTCTTTTCGAAAAATTAGAAAACTCTGCACTCGACACAAGACCAGCGAACATACATCCAGAGACTGATGGATTTGTATTATTTACCAATTATTTCTCGACCGCATCAATTTCAATTGCAATAACAATACTTGCCATGTTATTTGAAAATCTGCCTCAACGCCGAGTGTTGGGAGCAAAATTTAAATAATTTTCAGTTTTTTTAATAATGACCTGAAAAAATTAATCAAAACGTTAGACTGTGATTTTTTGCATTCTTAATTTTATATATTTGCATAATTGTAAACCAAACTGCTACCTGGAAATTTTAATAAATAAAAAATAATCTCTCGTTCGTGAAAGTCGATGAGCCTTGATAAGAGCGAATATCTTGTGCACTATACATTTTAATTTTAATGTACATAAAAAATATAGGTGCTGCATTTTGGCGAAACTAAAAGGAAGTTGACCTTCGAAAGCACTAGAATAAATTAATTTTTTGTTTGTTTCTCATACTGTTACGAAATTTGAATAGTTTAGTTTTAAGTGGCTGAGAAGAATTAAGCCGGAAGATGATTAAAAGGATTTGATGGTTTTGATTGTTTTGAATCTGACTAATTTAAATATTCAAAGTATTCAGTATTTACTTAATGAAAATTCTTTACTGCAGTCATTTTTTCATGTTACTTCTGTCTATAATGTGCATTAAATTGAGGTTATCACTTTCACTTACACGACCAGTTTTTGATTAGTTTAATAGCATTTTAAAGACCCCTGGACTGTGGTTGAAGATTGCTAGATTTACAGTCGGAAAAAAATTGGACAATTATTTAAATGACTCTCTCGTCAGCTATGGAAAAAATTACAGCAATTTTGCCTTATTATCGGCAATTTCCTCGTAATATGTTCACAAACAACAACAACCAAAAAATGTTTTGATGGATTGTTTCAAAAATAATTTCAAATGTTACGAAAGAGCTCGGTAATGGTGAAAAAACCGTCTTAAGACATTTTGACATTCAACCGGTTTAATTGAAAAAATCCAGTACGCTCTTGCAAAATTACGGCATTTGAACATTCGTTGCACGTAAATTGTGTAAGACCGCTGTATGCAGTCTAAATCGCGAAAATACCGTTCGCATTCAAATATTGTTTCATCCAGTTAGCACAATTATTGTTAATTATATTTTTTGAGAAATTTTCGACTGTAACATCAGAGAAGTGAATACTTACGTAAGGTGGCCGACGCAAAGTACACTGTTCCCACAAAAAATATTAAAACTTTGGTCCACATAATTTCAGAAAAAAGGTCAAAAACTAGGATCGTGGAACCAACGCACTATGTCGTCTTGGAAGGTATCAAATACCGCACAAGCGAGTCTCTTCAAAAGCAAAAAGTTTTATATGGGGAAGTAAGTCCTTGGACTGGAAAAAAGTTGTTGCTGCAATAATTTGAGAACGGTTCAATAAGACTAATAAAACATATACAAACAATAAAGGAAGTGTCTCTCGTGATGAATACGGAATGGTTTATTGATTTTAATTATTAATGATAGTCGATTAGTCACTCCTGAACACAATAACTAGAACGTGAATTGCTTTTCTTTGGCGTCATTAGCCTAATCTCGATGATCATTTTCATTAAATAATTGATTTTGACGAATTATCTACAGCGGATTTTCCCCCTTACTTTAAACATTTATTGTTATTTTGAAAAATTAAACTGTAAGGATAGTTTTATAATTTATACTTTGCGAAAACATTTAAAGAAACACTGTAATCCATAAGGCCTAAGTTGTCACTTACCTTGAAATTCGTCGACGCATTCTTAACATATAAAACATTTAATAAAACAATTAGCCGTCTAAAAACCTCAGTCACGATATTTCTTATCAATTTATAAAAAACAGTACACTGTAAACTTTGGATTCGACATTGTTGGTTCACAAAGGTGAAGACTTCTTACATTTTGTCAACTATGGAAAGTACTATCGCTAAATGTTGTAATAGGTTACGATTGAGAAAAATGTCTGTGGCGTCACATTGCAGTTTGTTCAAAAGTAGTAGGGGGAGAATGATTTTTGAAGAAATCCCGGCGAAAATATGTCAAAAAACAGTGACTTTTCTGAATTTTTTGCTCCGGTTGGTTTTACATTCTTTAGCGGTGACTGGAGAACTAACAAGAAAGTGTTGTATCTAGTGAAATCATACACCACGTTTCTTCTCTTACAAAAAGTAACATTATACTCGATGGTTGTGTACTTTCGAATAGTCTTATAAAAGCTGCTTTCGCTTGAAATCGTCCAGTGGCAGATGAAACACTATATATCAGACTGCGCAATATTACTTTTCTTGTCGTTTTGTTGTTGCTGCAACTGTTTTCATTTAAAATGTCAAAAATAATATTCAGGTATTGTACTTGCTGAAAAACACAGAAATTAAAGAATTTTAGCATTAACGTAATATCACTATAATTACCTCTCACTATGTTGCACCTTGCACTGGTGAAATACATGTATATATCCACCTTTCTCATCTGAATGTATTCAAGTCTAATGAAAAAATCCGATAACAAAATAGGATAAGAATGTTTAAGATTTATTGGAAATGTGGACGACTTACATTTATTAATGAGAAGAACTTTTTTAATCTGACTTCAGTATTTTCCTAATTTCTATCTTGTAATATGCTTCTATTGTTTTTTAAATTTATTTTACAACTTTTATTTCGTTGATTATGAAGACAATATTTATAAAAAATAATAATACTGAAGATAATCTTCTTTTTCAGTGTAACACGTCTTAGATTTTTCAATTCAGATTTGTTCACGTTGGAACAAGTTGACTGAATCAAATCACTGTAATTCGGAATTTACATAAAATAGACTCAAAAAAAATCAGATAACTAAGTGCCAAAAAAAAATTATTTGTTTTTCTTTTTAATCCAAAAATCTATTATACAAGATGTATTGTACAAAAGTTATATTATATTGTATAATAGCTACAAAAATGCAGAAAACAATAAAAATGTATTTCTTTACAATTATTTTTTCATTCATCTTTTAACCAACTGAAAAAATATTCGGCAAAAGCTGAACAATTTTTGCCGTTGAGTAGGTATTTTCAATACTCAAGTGATTCGAATCTAATCCATCATTTTAGTATGTAAATTTCCATTATTTTACATATTTATATGTGCAGAAAGTTTCATCGTTTACAGCCTTATCAAAACTAGAAACAGATGTTAGCGTCTGTGACAAGTTTTCTCAATAGTAAATGAAGATTTTTAGTTTTTAAATCAATGTTTCTAAAGGTCTAAATTTAAAATTTAAAAATTTAGAGACTATTACAGTGTTAAGGCTGTTTAACAATATGAACAATTTACTGTCAAATTTTGTACAAGTTGGTTGTACATTGGATAAAACAAAATTCATATCCGCATTTATTTCAAAAACTTGTATTTTTGGTTAAATATTAAGTATTTCCACCTTTGATTAAATAATTGTAATAACTGTTAAGAACAAACCATTAATTTCTCAAACAACAAATTTAAATCTAAAAAAGAAAATCCAAAAGGGACCAAGGCTAGTACAGGTTTTTTAGATCTGATTTATACATAGTTAAATATTTTTAATTTGGATTGGTAGTTTATGTAATTTCTGTTTGTGTTGTGGTGTATTTAGTTTTGCCTATCTAAATTTACAGAAGAAATAACAATGGTGTGCAATGAAATTTCAAGGCATAAATACAACGTGTCGAGAGTCTTTTATTTAAATTTTTTTCAAAGACTAATTAAAAAGGAGTTCTAACTATAATAAAAGATCCCTGTTGTATATTGTTTGTTCAATGGTTTTGTGGGGTTTTTTTTGAACGTAAAAATAAATTTAATTAAGTAAAATATTTACCCAATAGGCCTAATTTTCAAATTAAAATCACATCACCAACAGAACTCATCAAATAAAAACTGTTCTTTTTCTTTTCCATTCCTACATTAATCTGAAAACAATGAATGGCAAATATTTTGTTAGCTACCCTATTTCGTCAAAGATTCTCAGATATTTTGTTAGCTGCCCATTCTGTCAAGGATTTTGTTTTGTAAGATACTGATTTATTAAAATTTTTCTCATTTACTATTAATAACGATGAATCATAACAGACGATGGAAATACCCAGTACTTCCAATTCAAATTTTTACCACAAAGTAATATTTATATTTTCAGAATAACAAATAAGAGACTCCATCAAATATTGGCTTTACATGCAGTCGTAACTATGCGTCATATAATTTTTTAAAAAATGAACATAAAATAACAGAACACTAAAGTTATTATTAATTAAGTAAAGTAAAATTACTTTTAAATGTTCACCACAAAATGACGTACCTAGTTAAAAAAAAATTACAGTTAACAGCTGTGCACAAAACAGAACAGCTGTCAAGTGTTTTTTCGGTAGTATATACATTAGTGAAACTGAAAACAATAATTTACAATTACGTCATCAGGTGGTATTTAAGTCCCTAATGAAGAATTTTTGTTACAGATTCAAAACTAATGCAAATTAATACTGAAAGATCAGCGATCATTTATGTACACTTGCGTCAGTCAGTTGCGTCAGTTATTATTCCTGTAATACACTTATTTATCTGAAATAAATCAACTGTTTATTAACTCTTATGTTCACCATTTTAAGTACATAATTATTTAATTATGTTATTGTAACCAATTATCAGATCACGGTAGCAAATAATAATAACCTTGATTGTAAACATTATGTTGGCAGTAACCTGAACTCCAGTTTGGGAAAATTTTATTGCGATGGTTACATAGATTATTATTTTGATTAAATATAAACTGTGACATTAAATTTCGTCAATTATAAATTGCTTACCGTTTTTTTAATATCTCTAATTTTCTAATTATTTAGCTGAAATTTGTGTCAAAGCCACTCATAATAAAGTTCTTCCGCCTGCGACAAATATTGTATAATTTATAACCATCGACCTTTCTCAGTTGCACGTTCTAAAGGTTAGATGTAATTATTTCTATGTTGTTCTTAAATTAAGACTGAAATGATGCTAAGCAATATACTGCCAGAGTTACAATGTCTCATATACTTACAGAATATTGGAGTGCATAATGTCATGATGTCATAACAAACATGAGATTATCAAATTCGATGTCATATAAGTATGGTGCCTTGTTTGACATTTCCATTACACAATAAAGTTATGCAGTGTTGCATTCATGTCGTGGTAACCTTCCCATTTTTACTGCTTTTGAAGGTCTTACTTGAAGTGTAAATATTTATCTGAAGAAACTATATTGAAATTCACTGCCACTCCAACACATCTTTGACTTTTACTGAATTGATTGTAAGAGGGTGAATTTGTAACATGCGACTTTTGAGCCGCGCACGGTATACAAAATTGCATAATAATTAAACTGAAACTGAGTTAAGGTCGCGAGAACATAAAATCTTGACTAATTTGAATAGATTGTTACATAACAAAGATAAAAAGGAAATGCATTAAATGCTGCTTCAGCCTTCGTATTTTTAATATTTTCGCTTGTCCTTCCTGAGTGTAAACATTTAAGCTGCATTGAAAATTTTAACACTTTACAACGTTTCTACTTCTTATGAAAACTTCTAGTGGTCAACTGATTTTTTTATTTCAACGTTATGTACAGACTGTTCCAAAAATGCGAATGCAACATTTAGATATGCAACCACAGACATGAGTTTTTGACATGTTACCGATCTGTTACTATTAACATTTGTTTTTAGTGTTTTATCTTTCACTTTTTTAGTAATTATTATAAAAATAACGAGATTGATCCGAATCGAGGAGGTAACTAAGTTGTGAATTACTGCTCAAGGTGAACAAACAATTTTTTTTTTAATAGATTAAGGTCTAGTTTTCTTTTTTTATTTAAATCGGGTTTCCCACTGTTTATTGAAGCTACTACAGGTGTATTATGTAAAATATCCTTTCTTTTACGTAAGAGGCAAGTGGTGCCTCATTTAAATTTATTTAACCTCCTTGTCTATTATTTTACTCTCCACAAAGAGTTTTACGTTTTTATTGACGATGTTAGCACAGATGCAACTAGTATGAAATTCTAAGGTCAAACATGAGCAATTTATACCAACTTTTTTCAACCAGTCTTATTGTTGACTGTTATTAAATGACGTCACTCAGGATGAAGAATGGTATATAATCGTAAAGATACCTCAACCTTAGCTCATTACGCGAATGTAATTTGTGAAAAAAGGACTCATTATGAATTTGCTTTATTTTACGATTTTTTGTGTGGGTTTGGTGGGATTTAGTGTAGCCAGGGACATACGTAAGTACAGCAGTCCAATTTCGACAAAACTATAGGTCCACCTATAGTGTTTTAAGTGATTAAAAATTTATTTTAGAATTTTCAATAATAATAATAATACAAAATAATTAGATTACAGACAGATGACAAAATATGTGTTTATCATCAAAATTGTTGTCATAACCTTGAAATTTTAACAGTGAATAGATTTTTAATAAAAAAATAGTTTGAATTTGGTATAAACAAATTGATATGAGTTAAATGGACAAATATTTTTAATTTATTCTTTGAAATTATAATTTTTTATTTGATCTTAAAAAGTACAAATATAAACGAGAAGGCAGAAATAACACATAAGTTAAAACAGTTTACACTGCTGAATCAATTAATGAAACAGAAAAAAAATGAACGAAATAAAATTTTCATTTATTCCTTTCTGTTAAAAGTTTTTGATTTACCAATATATATTCAAACTGTAATGCAAAATTAATAAAAAAAACACACAATGAAACGTCACGAATGTCCTTGCCACAGGGTCTCCAGTTTATGTTGTTTATCAGTTTTCAAAAGAAAAATTATACACTGGTCAAACCTAATTAAGATACTCCTCTTAATTACTCAATAAAATATCTCTTTTAAATATCATTTTATTTTGGTAGATTTTTATTTACAATAACACCTACTGACTTCAAAAATGTAGTTTCGAAGTTGATCTACGGTACTAACATAAACAGTATGTAAAACTGGGCTAATGCCATACCCACCGCACTCAGTCAAGATAAATTCGATTATTATTATTGCAGCCGAATACATCCACATTTGCAAAAGATCTGATCCTCACGTGTCGAAATGTGTCAGGGATTCTGTGGAAGTGCTGAGACCACGCCTCAAGAGCGGAATTCCGGAAATTGACGTGCCTTCTCTGGAGCCACTCCACCTAGACGAAATAACCATCTTCAGAGGAGAACCGTCTTCAAATTTGAAAGCTTTCCTCAAAAATGTCGAAGTTCATGGAGCCGGAGATTTTCAGATCACTAAACTGAAGTAAATTTTCCATTTTCTCTGCATTATCCCAATAACTGAAAATTAAATTTTAGATTGAATGTGGATAAGAACACGTACCGAGTGGGTGTTAAATTCCCCAAACTGGTTCTGGATGGGGAATACGACATTGACGCAAGACTCCTCGTGGTACCGATCAAAGGTACCGGAAAATTTGCAGCCAATATTAGTGAGTATTGAAAATTTTTATCTGCAATTAGTTTAATTTGGAATGTGATTGCAACAGCTGACGTTGAGGGCCAAGGAGTGCTCACGGCTCAAGTCGTCCCTCGGAATGGACACCGTGAAATTGACTTCACTTCCTTCGATTTTGCTATCAAAATTGGGGATTATAACATTCATCTCGACAATCTTTTCAACGGAGACGAAATTTTAAGTGAGTTGAACCAAATATCCGTACCGTCGACTCCAAAAGGTCCACACCAAAACACGGACAGAATCAAATGTTCATAAATCGACAAATTGTCAACGTTCTAAATTTGTCCACATTTTGGGTTATCGACATTTTAGTAGGTCGACGTTATGAATGGAATTCGTCATTTTGGAGTTGATGTTTTTTGTCTTTGCTTTCAACTACTAATACTTAAATATTGTTTCGATTTTCAGGTCGAGCTGCTATTGAAGTACTGCACGATAATAAGCAAGAACTCATCCAAGCTGCTTTGCCATTCATTCAAAGCAAAACTTCCGAAATTTTATTAGAAGCTGCCAACAGAATTACTGACGACTTGGATTACGACAAAGTTTTTCCGGAGAATTAAAATTGAATACAAAAAAAAGTGCTGTGATTTTAAATTAAATAAAAGTAACAGATTTTGCAACGTACATTTTGTTTTTGCTAAGTTTTGTTGTTAAATTACTTCTTACATGATTAAAATAACGTCCTTAAGATAAGGTGCCGCCATTTTTTCAACCAGTTATCACTTAAACTCTGTTACAACTTTATTTTTAACATCTGTACGAAATAAAGTGTTTAAAACAATATACCAAGTGGTCAAAGAAAAATTTCATTTTTTTAAATTTTAGTTCTGTCTTTCATCATTCATGAGGCTTTATTTTTATTCTTTCTTTCCAGTTGTTACTTTTCCATTTTCATTTATTTGATTCATGTTCTTAATTTATTATTTTATGTAATATTTTTTCATTCACTATTTTTATTGCTCTTACTTATTTGTCATTATTTAAATTACAACAGAAAAGCATATTTCCAGAATTAAACATTTGATTTACACATATTTTTTAAAACTCTAATTTTCAAAGATCTAAATATAAAATGGGCCTACCTGGTTCTATTTTTCATTATAACTAGCATAGAGTTATTATTTAGAAAACAGTTTAATGATATTAAAATTAATTTCAAATAATTCCAAGCACTTTTAAAGAAACTTTAATTTTGAAATAAAAAACAAATTAACTGTATGAAGGAAAGAACCCAGAAACAGTTTCGAAATAGTCATAAATTTTATATATTTTACAAGAAGTCTTCATATGATCCACAAAATTTCTTTTTGAAAATGACAAGATGAAATCAACATTATGGTTTTTATTAGTCATAAAATAAGCATTTCCTAAATTGACAACAATTTTATCCATTTCTCCTTACTGGGGGAACAACTGGTCAAATGTGAAAGGAGCAACGATGTCGTTGGCGATTTCCAAGAATTTAGCAGCAAGTGCTTTTTCCACGATAGGCATCAACTCTTTCAGAAATGCATCCAGGTTTTTGTTTATGACATCATTGAGGACCCCCACTAAAAAAATATTGAAACCAATTGCTTCTTATGTGCAAGCACTTACACAAAAGTTTATCTCCATTGAATAAGTTTTCAAGACGAACATGTCCACCACCAATCTGAGCACTCAGCTTACTGGAAACAAATCGCAAATAGCTTTCTCCATTTTTTTCGTATAATTCACCTTGCATAATAGTTGTTGATACGCACTCAGCTGCGAAAAATACACTCTTCATTATTATTATCTTTTTGGTTACGTTTACTTACTAATATTAGCTTCCATATTTCCATTGCCTCTAATTGGCAATAATAAAAGCTTCCCATCAACAGAGTAATGTGACTGAATCCGCAATTTGGGAATGTCAATATATAGTTTATAAAGATGTGCATCTGTATCGATGCTAAAATTTTAAAAAAATAGAGGTTTGCGAAGGAGTTGTGATGGTTTTAAATACTCCATTCCCCGGACGAAGAAGTCGCTACAGCCATAAGCACTAACATTTGATGTGGTTATTTTCATGCCAGCCGCATCTTCAGATATTAAATCTTGCATCACCAACGGTTCTAAACTTGGGATGTTGTACTCTGGGAGACCTAAAATGAAAATAAAATCAAAAAAACTGAAGTATACAGCATAAACATGATACCTGTAACCAAGTAGGGTCTGATGTCTTCAACCGCCGCCATTAGACATTGTTTCATGTTAGGATCAGCCCTATGGCAAACATGAATAAAAGAAGCTGAAAAAATTTGACAAATATGAAATATACAACTCCACCTTTCCCAACTTACGAAGTTCATTGGCTAGACACCAATACACCAAAATAATCGCTGTTAAATAGGTTTTTAAAAAAATCATTGTGATGTTTCTCTAAACGTATTGAAAAAAATGGCAGCTTCCTGTTAAAAGATTTTGTTTTATAGACGGATAGCAAATTATTGATCACGTGAAATTATGCACTTCCTGAAAATGGCAAGGTTACAGGTTGTTGGTAACCAAATTTTCAGCAAAGTTCTGAGAACATTTTTGATTTTTTTTTTTTTAGAATTAGAACGAAAAAAAAGTAATAAAACTTGGAAAATGGATGCAACATTTACTGATTAAATTAAATTTTTGGAAAAATGTATTGATCGTTTTAAATTGTTATTTCCGTCCATCGATGTGGTAAATTACTACAAAATACATACTGAAGTCACGTATTTCCTTTTTAACAATCCCATATCATTACACAATTTAATAATAACACCTTATTTAGGTGCAATTATCAACGTCGAAGAGTCACAGAAGGTATCATTACTATTAGAAAATTATAAGAAATAAATAAATATTAAATATTAGAAGTAATACGCAGCAAACCGAAGTTACATTTAATTACTGATTTTATTAAAAATAAAGTTAAAAAATAAATTACAAAATGAAGTCAGTTGTCTCTATACTATGCTATCCATGCATCGTACGGGATATTGGCAAACAAATTCTCCACGAAATTCCTCATCAGCGCTATCAGCTTCTTCTTGAGGTCAGGCTTCATCTCTTTCAACAATTCTTGAGCATTGGTGTTAATAAACAAATTTAAGGCGGCTTCTACAACAACACTGACAACCATCACGGCTTAACAAAAACGAATAACTTACGAATGACAGCGTTGCCGTTGTGCACATTTTCAACCCCCATCCTGATGTGCTTCACGCTGAAATCCATTTTGATCTGCTGAAGGGCAAGGAAGGTGCGCCCTCCCACGTTGTGTGGGGTCGCCCTAATGTAAACTTTGCATTTAATTCCCTCTACAAGGAACCGCTTTAAACGGGTTTGGACTTAACATCGAGCTTACCATACTCCCCCCAGTATTCTCCGCCCCCCGAGGCCTGCACTAAGATGAGAATGCCGCTGGACTCGTAATTAGCCCTCGCTGAAATCTTGGGGATGTACATGGTGAACTGGAACTGCTGGCTGCTTACGTCTGACCTGAAATATTTACGTCACGTGACCACCGAACCGTCTTAACCGGTGTTTACATGAAAGTCGAGATTATGGGAAATTTAAATTTTCCACTGACCGATTTTGCATCATCGATGAGGTGTGATTAACCTTAGAGAAGAGTAATTGATCGTTGCGGTAGGTTTGTTAAAATGAAAGTTTTTGGAGCGCTCACCTCATTAAATTATTGCTTTAATTAACATTTATCTGAAGGAAAACGAACCTAACACCGATGACAGTGATGTTGCTGACCCCATATGCGTGAATATTCCTGAAGGAAGCTCTGTATCCGTCAGGACCACTTCCTAGAGCAATGCCGATTTCGTCGATGATGATTGGCTCTGGTTCCGTTAGCCCAAGCTCGGGAATTCCTCTCCTCATATTCGCCACGAGATAATTTGCGGATTGCTTCAGGCATATGTTTATATTTGGGTCATCTCTGTGACATTGTTTCAGGAAATAGACAGCTGAAAAGAAGCAATTAGAAGCAACCCGATAAAAATTCGGTCAACGTGAAAGTGTCATTAACACTTTGATTGTTAGGTTGCAAAGGAGTACACCGAACTAACAGTACAATTACAACGAAATAAATTATTAAAGTCGCTGTAGGAATCGTCCTGCAGTAACTGTTTGTTTGTTATTTTTATTATTGTTAATAATTACAAAAATTTTAATCACTTACGATCTTGAGCGTGGGTGCAACGTAAACACACGAAGACGCACACAATAAAAATACTCTTGTACATTGTTTGTGTCCAATAACTTGTGTTCCTCTACTTCTGAAGATATTCTTGCACCAACTGACCTCATATACAGGTCCGACCGTGACTTTGAACTCGGTCATGGAGGGGACTTTTATATCACAAGAAGTACGGTGAAGAAGAGGAAATTGATCGCTAATTAGCCTGCATCGCTTTTAAAATTAATTCATTTTAACACAAAGAATTTTTGTTATCTATTTATAAATTGTAATAAAGATGGAATGTTAATTATCATATGTACTTTCACCACAGGAAATGTCTTTTTTCAATAAAGTTAAAATAAATCGAAAAGTCCATCTACTTAACGAATAAAATCTTCAAAATTACGACTTTTTAATAAAAACAAAAAACATTTTTGGAGAAATTATGAGGGACTTCACGATGTGTTACGTGATTAGAACCATGTCTATTATCCTTTCAATAATTTTAAAATGATAATATGTATGCCAAGCAGAATTTGCTAATACGTCAGTGTTTTATTATATTATTAATCTTCAGTGGTGAAACCGTTGAAACATTTATAAGTTGTAGTTCAGAGAAAAGAGTGATATATTACGAAGAAATAGTTTCTAAATTTTAGCAATTTATTATTATCTGCTATACTGTAAAAAAATTGTTGATTTCTATGATTTACTTCTAATAATAGGTACGTATATTAAATAATAATTAACTGATGTGAAAGTTGAAAGGATTATTTCTTAACAATGGATCATTTTAATTATCTACCTTATATTTTTCGATTAATACTACGTCAGTAAGCTGTTTTTCATATAAAAATTCGGCTACACCGTATAGTATGTTAATGAGAACAAAGAAAATTTGATTGAGACTAGTTGAACTTGTAAATCAAATAAAGCTCAAAAATCTCGATTGGTTGTTTATTCAGTTTTTCTTTTATAAAAAAATTACTTGAAGAAGTTTAAAAACTGACAATCTTTGAATTCTATATCCAATCAATTTCTGTTTAATATTCAGTGTATGCAACCATATATACTTACAATTGGGAACCTTTTTGTAAGTAATCGATATTGTAGTTACTTGTTGGTTTGTTATCAAATTTTAAGATATCATCTAACGACTGATGTTACATTTTTTTAAAAAGGAATACAATGGAAATGAAAAAAAATTGGGCATAGCCGAGAAAAGAATTTAAATATTTAATACATAAAAAACATTTTTTCCAAAAAAATTTGTATTTGTAAATATGTATGAAGTCAGCGTAGTTCTTTAAAATTGTATAAATTAGAAAAAGCGAAAAAATGATTAATTTTGATTTCCTCTACCAGTAAAAATATTTAAAAAAATATGCCTGGACATGTTACAAAATAATTATAACGCAAATTTTTCAAAATTTTAATTTATTAAAAAAAAAATCAAACGTGTTTTTAATCACATTAATTGCAGCCTGTCAGTATATTCAGATAAAATACCTCAGACAATGTAATTATTGTTTGAATAAAAATTATTTTAAATGCAATAATAGAAAGTTGTGCATGTATGGTACAGAGTATTACAAATTATTAGTAATTATGAAATTTAAAAAACTTTCCATCTACAAAAGCAAACTATCTAGTTTTATAGTTTATAGTTATTCATTGAATATGACAATTGCAAAAGAAAAACAATTAAAAAACAAAATTCCTCAGCAATAACACATATTTTAACAAATTTTAAGTTATCAGTTTTACACATAATATAAAAATTTGTCCTAACAATCATTAATAAATACCTAAAATAATAATAAAAAATTAAAACTACAGTCTCTGATCTATATCTACAAACTTATAAATGCAACACAGACTGGTAAATCTGTTTTATGATAATTTGAAACATCAAAACACAATGGGTTTATGAAGACGATCTGTTTGTCTGTTTAGAAAGAGGCACATAAAATACGTCAATAGGGAGGTGGGTTAGGAGTTTATTCGAGATGCTCATGAACACAGCCGACAATTTCTTTCTTAATTGTGGCTTCATCACCTTGAACACTTCCTGACCATTCTCTCTCAAAAATAAGTTAATCGCTTCGGCTGGAATTAAAAGAAATAGTAACGTTTTTCTTTTTTTTCAATTAATCGCTTACTCAAAATTCTGTTATTTTTGTAAATATTTTTCACCGACATTTTAATGTTTTTTACGTTCAAATCGAGGTTCAAAGCGTCGACATGGAGGAATTTCAAATTTTCCTTCTCGTTGACGCTCACCATTCCCTTGACAATAGCGTTGATATCCTCTGCAAGAAGTTGTGTTTATGCAAATAATGACTTGCGCTTTGCCTTACCAAACTGAGCATTAAAAGTGCCATTGCCGCTCGCCGGCAGGATGATTAAGACCCCGCTGCTGGTGTACCTCGAATTAATTCGCAATAAAGGAATGTTAATCCTCGCCTCAAAAGGTTTGTCGTTTTCGCTCAGTCTAAAAGCGACAGAATTAACGATTTCGTGCGACCTCGTCCTCCACTCACTTTAGTTTCGACAACGTGAAGTTGCTGGCTCCGAAGATGTCGATTTCTTTCAGAGACACCTTGTAGCCGTTGGGCCCGGTCGTTAGGGACAGCGACAGCTCGTCCATCAGGAAGGGCTCCACCGATGGCAGTTCTATTTCGGGAATACCGGTGGCTAAGTAAGGCCTGAGGTGGTGGACGGCGCTCTCGAAGCATTGGATGATTTTCGGATCTCCTTCGAAACATTGCTTGACGTAGGGAGCTTCGGAAAAAATTACAATTGTCCTTGCAGTTGCGCAATTTGAACATGCAAGTGTTGTATACAAAAAGATGTCAATGGCCCTTGACGACTTTCCAACGTTTGCTTTGAATGCTCTCTTCTTTTTGCACGGTCGTTAAGTGAAAGCAATATTTTTTTATTGTAAAATTATATGTGAAATTGATTTCTAAAAAATTAAAAACAAATATCGCTTTTATTGTTTGCTGTTATTCAATCGAAGAAAGGATAAAAATCAGCTATTATCATAAAACATATTAATTGCACACCCGAGGCTACAGTGACAATAACCTTGATTTTCTTCCACGCAAAGATTGAAAGAGCAATATTATGATAATTGTAAACTGCAACAAATACGCGGCGGAAATGCATCGCTTAGCGCTAACTGTGCCGTTATTATTATTTCTTACAACATTTGAAAAGCGAATGTATAATGTTTGTTTACTTTTACTTTCTGGGCCGCAACACAAAAATTTTCAGATTCGTTCCGCAATAAAAATTTGCGTTAAAAAAGCTACCAAAACCGATGCAGGATTCAGCGAAATTAGTATTTGTGGTTTGGTATTTAATAAGAAAAAATTACTTACGAACTGTGTTTGTGTCCAGGGTGGCTGCTTTCGCGCACACAAACGCGGCCAAAAGAACAAAAATCTTCAACATTTTAACGAGTTTTCGCAAATCGCTCGGTGTTAATTAGTTTCGACACAATCCGATGCAAAGGTGATGTCGATTGGATGTATGACTGATAAATGAACTTAAACAAAAGTTTGAAGTTTAACTTTCTCTCGCAATGGAATAGACGGCCGAGAATTCACTTTTCAAATGTGGTCGTTAACAACAAATTCTGTTTTTTCACTCGATTTAGAACATACTGTATCAACTTTCGTGTTTTCTTGTAATTAAGCAATGTTCGATATAAACGGGGTATTAAATATCAGCAGCGTGAGTTTCTCGTTTTGCAATCTAATGTGGGGAGATCGGTTAGCCAATGCTACTTTTTACGAAGAAGGTGATTATGTGCTTTGATTTTACACTTTTAATCCTTTTTTGATATCTCAACACTTGGTGACTTCAAATTTCAGGTATTTATTAATGAATGTACTTATTTCTTAAAATACAAAACCAAATAAAAAATTGTTAGTAATTCAAAGTAAAAAAAGTTTCGTTGTTAATCAAAATGTTATTACCTTCACTATTATCATGTTTGTTTATTTAATTATTGTGGGAAATAACATAACAAATCCAGTTCAACGCTGTAACAAAATTTTGAGAGTAATAGTGGAAACGATGTTAAAAAAAGACAGTGTGCACGTTCAAATGGTTAAAATATGAATCTAGAATCTGACTTAAAAATTTACAAAATGAAAAATGACATTTTGAAAATTGAAAATTGGAAAAAAATCTAAATATCCTTTGCACTAGTGCATTAGTTTTCAGGAAATTAGCAAAAAATCTCAAAAACAAGAAAATTTGGAAGATTAGCTGTTTTTTTTTATTATCATATCTCCGAAAATAACAGCAGAATTCAAGTGAATTTGAACAGATGTCATAGAGGTAATCACATTGCTTTGCAAAATTCAAAAATTTTAAATTTTGCCGAAATCACTGAAAAATTCTGACAAGATTTTCACGTTAACGTTGTAGATATGTAAATCTGAAGATACATTATCTGAAGTGACACTTTAAAGGCAAACATTCGAAAAAAATTGAAATGTTTTTTTTGATCATTTCACTTTCACATTCATTTTCAATATAAATTCTCAGTCCTAAGTTCAAAGACTAAATATCCTTCCAAAATAAAGTTTCACCTTCCCTGTTTGCCCCTAATATGATTTGTTCTTTATAAATTTACTGTTGTTTTAAGTGAAGTAAACGCATTTTTTTGAATTTCCAAAAATACGATTAAATCTCCTCCCCCTGCGTAAAATTAATGTCTAAAACAGTTTTAGAATTATCTAGGTAAATTCTCTATTATTTATTATTACTGTTATTTTTTTTTT
>QDEB01037186.1:0-14704 GCA_004193795.1 Asbolus verrucosus | reverse complement strand
CCGCAACAGAGAGAACACTGGGAATACATTAGAGCCACTTTTATTGGGACCCGGGTCCCTCGCGGGGAAGTAATCACTTCCGACGGAACCCCGCGGGTACCTCACATCGAACCTCATCGAACGCCACTGGAACACCTGCACGGGCGCCCGTCTTCCATAAAGTATCGTTCCTCGAGAGACGTGCGACGTGCTTGTTTGTGAGTGCTAGCTAAAACTTATGAACTTTGGGCCTATATGTTTGCAGCCGGCAGATGGAAAATTTCAAAGTCGAAATTCCAACTTTTCTTTCACGTGCTCAATCATTTTTGTCTCTTATGTACCATCTTTCGGAGGTATTTTCTTACAACCATATATCTGATCTTTAAAATTGCGGAGAATACACGTAAAGAGCCGAGCTTACGACCGATGCATCTTTATTATGCAGCCTCAATAATTAATGTGAAGCATTTATTTTCGCTGAGAGACTCAGTTTAATTGAAATTTTGATTAAAACTTGAATGTAATCATCATAGAATGTTGCAGACTTTTTTCCACATAATGAGCATAATCGAAATCTGTTCCTAATTATTTAACACGGTGTTGTTGGGATTCGTTTTTTTTTTTGGCATAATATATTTTTTATTATAGATACACCTTACACAAATTTCTGAAAAAATTATTAAAATTAAACTCGGATGAATTTCTAAATTTTTAAAAATTCAAATTAAAGTAGTAAACCTAATATGTGGCAAACAGGTTTAACAAAATGGTTAATGACTAAAAAAAAAATAGTATCCAATATTATTGTATCTTTATTTAAATGAATGAAATATAACCACATAAATTAATGAAGAAAAAAACAAAAACATGGGCGAAGTCTTACTTACAGCTGCTCTATATTTAACTCCTATTAAGGACAAAAAAAATAAAAGCCAATATAAAATTAAAAATGAGAGGAAACAAAGGAAACAACCAACACAGAAGTTACAAAAAGAAATGCAAATGTATGACATAAACGAATAAAAAGAACTAAACCTTAAAAAAGTGAATGATGTTATTGATCGCAGTTTTGTGATAACAAAAAATTAAAAAATTAATAAAAAAAAAACTAGAGGAACTTTACCTATTTCTCCATTGTTGCGTAAAATGTAACATAAAACGGAAATGAACAAAGCGGAAACAAATATTTAATTAAGAAATAAAAATTAAAATCCAAAAATAAACAGAAAGAGTAATTAAAAAATGAAACAAAAAACAGGAAGTCTTTAGATAAGACGAAAACGAAATCCCACGCTTTTTACTCTTGATAAATCCATTCTGGAAGAAAGGCAACTTATTTAATCGATACTAAAAATATCAAATCCGAAAAAGGTAGAAAAAAAAAAAAGAATGGGGAAAACGTTGTAGGAAGAATAAGGATAAACTGAGTTGTCTTGGTAAAAAGTCGATTCGAGCAATTAACGAACATATTATAATAAGAAAATTTAGAAAAAATTGAAAAATCAAAATGTGATATGAATGTCTCTTAAATAATTACTTAAGGAAACAAAAACTATCGAAGATAAAAAAGATAAAAAAGTTCAGAAGGACATCCCCGAACATAATAAATAAACTCAAAAACAAAAGTAAGAAGAAAAAGAAAATACGGAATGATGGAAAATAGGTGCACGTTATGTAGAATATAAAGAAAGTTAACTAGGTGAAGCTAAATGTTCATGATCTCTTGTATGCAAAATAAAATATCTCTAATTACTATTTGTTTTTTGTGAATATATCGTAAATAGTTTCACATATTAACCTAATATTACAGCACATATGATAGATTAGAATGAAACTCAGACCTGACAGTGTTAGCTTCGACATGCGTTCCCAAAACACTGTNNCTTAAATCTCTAAATTTATTATTAGACGCTATGCTATTTTACATTAATAATTACAAAATAAAAGGACAAGCAAGTCATAAAAATGACTTATACATGGAAATGCATAATGCATGTAAATACAGTAATACATTTTGTAAAGAAAAAATTTGCATTCCAAATTCAATCGATTGTTTTCATTATTAGGTGTGTGTTACACTGAAAATACGTTGTACAATTATCAAATTTCATTTGGCATATATGTACATCAATTACAATAGGAAATGTTTCATCAAAAATTGTAATTTCAAAAATCGAGTAGGATATTGTCCTTAGCCATAATGAGATTATATTTCAATTTATTAATAATATGGATAATATGACGTAAAAAATACGGTACAATCAAAATAATCAAAAGTTCATATCATATGAACGCATGGACAGATGTAATCAACGTGGAAGTGGGACTCTGCCACAGCGCTGGCGGTGAAACTTTTTCACGCAGGAACCACAAACTGTTTTTGGGATATTACTTTTTAGGTTTGCGGTCACCGAACAAGCACGGTTATAACTGGAAGTCACCATAAATAAAATAATTAAAAACAAAATCCACACACTGGGGAAAAAATGAATAAAACGCGCCCACTCGAGATGTATACAGTTTAATTAGAACATGTTTTGCTTAATGAAATGGCTTCCATGGGGCATTCTATACATACGTATAAAATGACCCTTAAATTAATTAATTTTTTACCATAAGAAAAGGTTAAATGAAAATAAATAAAAACGGTAGGGGGGGAGAACGGGTAATTTGGATTCTTCAGACGGAAATTGAATTGCTTGGGGAATTGGAGCTGTTTCGCCGATAAGTTTGTAATGGAATTATTATATTAAGTGAATTTGATTTTTAATGGAAGCGCCTCAGCGTGCGTGTTGAATTAGTTTTGTGTGGCGTCGTATGACGAGTACGTGAAATAATTAACCTTGTCCTCTGCGGCTGGTATTCATTTATACAACCATAATTTGCTGTCCATGTTGTGACAAGTTCCCAATAATGCTAGTCCGTTGCTAGTAATTATGCTCAACTTGTCATTTCCTGCGTTTATACACATATAAAGGGTGTATCAGTCACGATGCTCCCTTAAACATCTTTCTTTTATTTAAAGATTTCAACATTTTTCCACAAAAACATTTCCAATAATAAATATTATCTTATGGCTTTCGATCAAAATAAATCTTCTTTTTGGTAATTTTCGTACATTGCTTTTATCAAAACATCTCCACAAGTTTTCTAACTGAAAAAATATTCGCAAACTTTCATTACAGTTACAATACGTTATTATTGTGTTTCGCTATATTAGCTTTTTAAATCGCAAGAAGCAACCCGAAGATTAAAACCATTACCCAATGTACAAAATTTAACAAATTTTTTCATATTCTAAATAATCAACAATTATAAATAAAACTGTATAACTTTAAACAGATTTTATGTACGATTTTATATACGACAGTATAACATATTTTGAAAATTTGACATGTTGTGTGCTACATTGTATTGGAGTCACAATTGGCTTTTCAACAATAAGTTTCAATGAGTGTTCTTTAAGCACATCCGTTTTTGTTTTTTCTTTGATGTTACATTTAGTCAGAATTATGGGAAAAAAAAATTGTTTGTTGTCCATCAAACAATTTTATTCTCTCTGTGTCATGTTTATAATTTATACTCTATAATATAAATTTCTAAAATTTATTATGAATTAAAACATTAAATTCAAAAATATCTTAATACTTTACTTTGGGCGGATCTTGTCTCATGTGGATTTAAATTTTAATAAGATAGAGATTCTACATTCAAATACAACGTATACGAAAATCACCCTCTGACCAAGAATTTGATTTCAAAAATTCAGTAGTTCAACTTCCAGTCAATTGTATTACGATATAAAACCATGGGTGGTCAAAGAACTGATAGAGGGAATGGAGTAAAACGACTAATTTATCAAAGAAACTTCGATTGTTTATAAGATAAGAATTAAATAATAGGTAGTATGTAATAACTATTTGTCAGAAGTAATTATAAGCTAAATTCTCTGTCGAGTCATGAAAACATCGCGTTGTAGTCAATTCTAGCATTCATATAAGTAAAGATACGATGAGGTATCCATAAATACGCCCCCTAAAGGTAATGAATGTACTAACATTGTATAATTTTATAGTAGCCTTGTAACCTTGTAAAATACGATCGTTTTGCAATACACCAATCAAACAGAATTAAAAAACCTGAAAGTCGGAGCGTGTGGATCTTTAAACTCAGTGGATCTTTGATTTATGTGAATCTTTGAAATTAATTTAATTTATTTGATCTGGGTGCAGAATCTGCACCCACTCGCACTCATGTGAAATGAAAATTCGAATTATATAGGCAAGTTTGTAACACGTAAACCAGGGTCGTGACTATTTGGTTGCCTCTATGTTAAAATGCAAGGGGCAGATTAGAAATCTGCACTAGGGTTAGAGCAATTAAAAAATCCACTAGTCCCTAATCCGCTAGATGGCAGCATGTGGGCCCCAAGTCACTTCATAAAATTTTGAAAGTTAATAACTCAGGCGCTAAATAACCGATTTTGATTTTTTTTTTCTTTTGTGTGCCTCCATTCGATGTTTGCGACAAACTGACAAAATTTCATCGTGTTATCTTAATTAATAATAAAGGGTGGCTGTGCACCCCCCACAACTTTTTGAGCTATGTTGCTCATTAACGAACTTGGATTTACGAATTTGAAGCGTTCTCAAGTTACCGACGTGATGTCCTAGAAAACCACAGCGAGCGAACGAATGAGCGAGGGACATGGATAAAATCAATAGCGCTTCTTGCTAAATGTTCGTACGCTAAAAGGCGATTAATATGAAATTTAAGACGTAATTTCATATATCCCGTCTTGTCACAAGAACGAGAGAAAATTGACAAAAATAAAACTATTTTGATAGCATGACGACTAGATGTAGAGTTTAACTTACAAAGTTTAAGTTATATCTCGCTGCAAAACAAAAACTGCATTTAGCTGCATGATCCAATCTATGCGGTCTATATAAATTACACCGACTTGCAGCCAAGGTTACATGACAAAATGCATTCATAATTTAAGCGAAGCATTAAGCATTAGGGAAGAGCGCTGTGGTGTTCGATCATATCTCTCTCGATTGCTCGCGCGCTCGTTCAGTGTATCCGATCAAGCACGCTTTGACCTATCGGGTTCACATGCTTTGGCAAAATTTACAGTTCAAGTTCGTTAATAGGCATAACCCTCCAAGGGTTATTGAGGGTGCACACCCCCACTTCGTTATTAATTAAAGCAACACGATCAAATTTGGTCAGTTGCCTCAAACATTGAATGGAAGCAAAAAAAGAAAAAATTAAATTCGTTGTTTCGGGCATGCGTT
The DNA here is from genome assembly GCA_004193795.1 of Asbolus verrucosus. NCBI lineage: Eukaryota > Metazoa > Arthropoda > Insecta > Coleoptera > Tenebrionidae > Asbolus > Asbolus verrucosus. The sequence continues at coordinate 9,425 of QDEB01037186.1, read as the reverse complement.
ATTAGCTCTCAAAGTTCTAAGAGGAAAATAGAATTTTCATGTAAATGGTTTAAGATAACGAAATGCGGTTTTCAGATATGCGTTCCTTGTCCCATTCCAGAGTGGCAAAATGATGTGAACATTGTACTCCACCATCAGATATAACATAATTCAAGACAACGTCGTTAAATTTCACACTTCAGTTGTACAAAAGAATGTGACATGAAAAACAAAAATTGCAATTGGTTCGACCTAATTTGCGCATGCGCATTTAAAAATCGAATTTTCTCCTAAATGGTTTAAGATACCAAAATGGGGCTTTCAAATATGCATTCTTTCTTTCATTCCAGAGAGGTAAAATAGCATGAACATTGCCACCTCGCCAGAGGTAAATATTTTGCTTATGGGAAGATTTGTGGAAATTTGACCCATGTAATTACCGAAATTGTTAGATTTAATAAAATCACAAATGATCCGAAGCTTTGGAATTAAATTAAACCAAACAGTATTGGACTTACTAAAATTTTAATGATGTTAGGAGATCCCAGTACATTTGCGCATAGTTACGAAATTTCTTAGAATAGGCAAAAGAATCTATGTTTTTGTGCACATGTTTACCATGTTTATTTAGGACCGTTCAAGTGCTTAAGTGTGTTACTGTTTAAACCTTTCCACTAAGATGTAATGAAAGCAAGCCTCATTAATTCTTTTATGAATAAAATAGTTTCTAAAAATCATAAATGTACTCTGCGTTGCTATTTCACTACTTTAGTCGAACTTCTATCGTATAGCTTTCTTTGTTGGATGATGTGACGTTATATTAGGGGAAATACCCTACAGTGGTACTAACTGGAATGTTTTTACATAAGAATGCGGGCAAAATAATGCGAGTGCGTCAATATTAGGTGCTGATTCTGCACCCAAAGGTCCATACACATCTAAGAACCAACGAGTTTAAATATTCACATGCTCCGACTTTCAGATTTTTTGAATAAGGTTTACTTTGTTGCCAAAGTGAATCAAAGAGTTTAACAGATTTCTATAACGTAAATCTATTTTCTATTTTTGTAGTACTTAGAGTTCATGATTGTAATATTCGAAAAACGATTGTTGTAATAATAAGTAGCTATGACTTTTCGTCAAAAACAAAAGCAATTTATTATTCAGTAACTAAAATAATAATCTAGAATAATTAGGAACTACGACAATTTAGAAAATTTTGTGATCGGTTGGGAAATTCCATTATTGAAGGCATATCGTGTGGAATGGTTTTTCACCAATATTTGGAATTATTTCACCCTGAAAACATTTGACGGATTGAATTTCCTGAATCTGATAGTTTATGCACCCCTGGTTAGATACATAAATAATAAGCTCTCATGTGTACTAAATGAATACTAAAAGTAAAAAAGGGTAAATTTAAAAACATCCGGACTAATTTCTTGATTCACCCTGTATGTAGGAATCGATGAGCTGCAGAAACGTGTAGGAAAAAGTGCGACATTTATGAAAAGGAAATTTTCTTGTACGATTTTATCTTCGACGTCGCGGTTGTGGCTTAATATCGATTCACACGCCGCCCTGAATAGATATTAAAGTCTAATGTGTTCGTAAGTAAAACTAAGAGGTTTGCAATGTAAACGGCAATTGCAGGTTCCAGATGTTCCCAACTCAAGTTTTTCGCATAAAGTCGATAGAGCGATACCGACATTTCTTCGTTAAAAAGAGCGAGGTATAAAAATGACTTGATCTAGCTCTCCTGGAACAATGAATTGAGAACGTGAGGATGGAAAATATATCTCTGGATTGAATCACGACAGAACGATTGTTATCTGCACGCCTTGCGGCTGTTTACTTTTGTTGTCTGATTGTATCCCCAATCAATATAATGTTACCTCGAGTAATAAGGCGAAGTTCAGGTATCCCACAATCGATAAAAATCCAATAATCCTGGTCCTGACACGAACAATATTAAAATTTGCATTGGTACAGCCGAAAAACTTGCGGCCCATTCTCATAAACCTCTTGGAGAGGTATTAAGAATTTTCATTCGGTTCTTGGAAAAGTCAATATTAATTAAACTTTTCTGCAGCTTCTTGAACTTCCTCGCTTCTGCATCTCGATTATTCCCTCCCGTTCCAGGTTTAATATGGCGAGCAACAACAGTGACCGTTTCGAAGGGCGTAAGTACACCACCGCAAAAAGCAATCCTTGAGGGATTTGGGTATGGTTTTCGATTTATGCAAATCAGACGGAGATATTTTTTGCGGATGCGTCGCTTTTAAAAGCACTCTACTTCTAAAACCAATCCTGGTGACAAATGGTCGAAAAACCTAATAGAAAAGCCCACGTGTTGAGTTTTTTTTCCACGCAGTATATATTCCTTACACGAATGCACCTCTCTCTTTTCCTCGATCTGGAGTCTTTTTCATAAATCTATCTGAAGGGCTAGCGACGTCGCGTCTTCAGTGTTAATCCTGGAACTCCGTCTAACGTATTGCTTTTGATCGTTGTGAATATAAACTAGATTGCGGCTGGGAGTTTGTGTTCGTGGTTTTCGGACCGGCACTAATACACTCGACATATTTACATGGCACACGGTTTTCAGTACATGTCATTTATATAATATAAACTCTGCAAGGATAAAGCTTCCACGGCGAATTTCCGCCATGAAAACCGTAAAAAGTATACCGAGTTGCTCTTTAGTGCAAGCTATGTGCATACATTACATTCTTAAAAATTCCAAGTTCGCGGAGTCGAGGAGGTCGTGCTGAGAAATACTTCTTTTTCTCTCGCTATCGACGCGGTTGAGAATAATTTTTTCGTTCCGTTCTGACGTAATCAATTCGAATTTTTGCTTTCCAATTTTTGGACGTCCCACATGCGACCACACTTCAAAACTTTAGCTGAAAATGACGCCGTTATGAAGGACTACGTTCTGGCTAACAAAATCAATAATTTAAGCTGCTCTCCATAAACCGCCAAAAGCCCATGCAGGTTCAGCAGGAAAATAACGCTCGATTACCTTTAAAATTTCAAATAATTCATTACCGGATCTTAATCACCCCAGGTCAAAGTACGTTCTCGAATTCAAAGTTTATCTTTAAGATCTTACAATCCTTCTCGTTACCAGCTTGTTTGTACAATATTAATTAAATGCCGATTGCTAACGCCAAATGATTTTTACTTGAATAATACATTCTGTCAACATTGTTATGCCAAATATGATTCCTTCCAGCTTACGAACAAATTATTCTGCTAAATAAAACGCCCGAGGGCATTATTCGCAAATGTACGTATGTTTGATATCGGCGTAGATGACAATTTTCGTCTTACCAGTTACTACATAACACAAAAATACCGCAAAATAATACCTTACCTAATTTGCCAAGATCAAACGAGCAGAGAAATATGTTATCCTCACAGAAACAGATTTTATATTTTTGATGACTTTGCTAACTATGATAAGGTCTACCAAATCTATTGTGACTTTTACAAGATGCCTTGCAACATAAGGAAGATATTGGTGTTTATTGCTACATCTGTTAAATACACAATGGTCAAAAGAAAAGAGAGACAGACAGAGGTAAAAACAGATTATTAAAAATATTGCCGTATATAGTTGACATTGACGTAAAATAGCGATCATTATCTCTCGATCATACGTTTTATTTAAATGGCAAAAACGGGAACCGTATTTTGTATCGAAACAACATACATATAATGAATGAATTTCAATTTATCGGACGTTATAATAAAATGCACTAAAACATTTAACATTATAATTAAAAGAAAAAAAACGTAGACATTTACACAGAACTTCTCCTACCACGGAAAACTTTTATAATACCGGTAAGAGTGACTCACTGGATTAAATGAAAAGTTTTTAAGAAAGAACAAAAATTTCCTCATAAATGACCTAAAAAAGCAGACGCTATTGAAGTTAAATGTCTATATAATTTCCTTAAAAAAAAATAAATAAAATTTTTCAAAAATATCCCGCAAGGAGCTCCATAGTTTTGAAATACGTGTTGAAACGAGAATCGAATATTTGATCTCATTTAAGCGCTGCTTCTTTTAAATTATGATTTCCTCACTTTGTGTAATTTAAAAGAAAATGTTTAGGGTAATGAAGTTCTTACATTAAATGAAATTATCATAGGGTTATTTTTAAAGCGTTTTTACTTGCGGCATATAATTTTTAAAATTGACGTAATTTTAATATTTAAAAAGATATTTTAAAGATATAATTTAAAACTGACGACGATATTTGAAGAGCGAGTGTTAAATTGTTATGGTGTGAGAATTTGACGATCTAATTTCGTTCCCAACGGTATCGTACTTATAGCTTTTTATTAATTAAACTTCAAACAAGTTTTTATAGCCAATAACAATATTATGTTGTGTGTAACAGTGACTTCTTGGTAGCAGTATAACTTTGTGAAAAAACCTAATACTTATGAAATCATTTTTATTTCATAATTTAGGAGTTATAAGAGAATAGTAAGATAAACAGCGATTAATTTCAGCCTGTTCCTACGTACAACAATTTTATCATTAATAAGTAAGAGTCACGTAAACCCTGTATTACGTTGATATGTCAATAAACAAGGAAACATGGAATCGAACCAAGAATTAAAAAAAACTGTAGTTTTAATTTTATACTTTGGTGTCAATATATTTGTACTAAATCCACTTCATTTGACAACAGTCAAATATCTTTGTGAACATGTTTCAGCCAATTCCGTCGATTCAATAAGTTGACTCCTGTGTCATCAAGAGAACTACTAAAGTTGTATTAGAAGTGCGGTATCTAGCAACTCCAACGATTTTAGTTAATATAGCTCGGAAATGTTGCTATTACTAGTAAATTATGTATATACCTAAAACTTAACTACGGAAACACACAAGAAACAATGGTCAGAATCACTTAGACAATGACATACTTATAGTTAGAATATCTTAGTATTAAAGGTTCGGAAACCCTAAAAGCGAGAAACTTCACTCTTACTATTTCGACTACGTACGCAGGTAAATGAAATGTCATTAGAACTAATATATTTATGAAATAGAGCGGCACTCGGAATTTAATATTATTATATTGAATTTGTCGATGATAATAAAGATTATAAATAAACGTGATTTTAAAAGCAACAAAAAGTGGAGTAATCTTCGGATGAGAACAATCAGATACAATTTTTAGCCCTATTTATCCGAAAGCCGACTATCTTTTTATTCTTAACTCATAAACTGCTAGAAAATCTAGAATTGTTGAAAAATGATATTTCATATTTGAAGACTGCACCTTTTCTCGGTTAAATTATTTATTCATAAGGTAAATTTTAATTATTACAAAAAATTACACTTGCGCCAACTATTTAATGTCTCAAACTGATGAATTCTTCATGACCACAAAATACATGAAATATTTAAAGTAACATCGCCGCAGAAGGTATCAGAAAATGATGGTTTTCAGTCTTAGAACTTGGCTGTGAATATTGCATGACACAGAAAACCATTACACACTTGGCAACATCTTGGTCAATACACTTACCTTAGTACTTGTTGCACTAAAAAAACCGATAATAAACCCCCTCGACTGGGTTAATTAGTATTTATGATGAATATTTAATTGCATTTTTCCAGTGGCTGATGATTTAAATCTTGGCCAAATGTTTAATTACCCCGCTCCAATAATGAGTGAATAAATTAAAAATTGGTGAATGCGCCGGGTAAACACAGTCGTCTGGAAAAAACCCAGGTTTTATCTGATAGTCATTTAATTTCGCGTGTCTTAAGGCAGCCAACTGATACCTAATTAGGCCTGCAGTTCCGACAATAGTCCACCCGATACACCATTAGCACGCAAACTTCCTACTAACTTCTCTTGTCTGGAGAGAGACGCGCAAACCTCTACAGCAAATATCCTGACACGAACGTCAGACATATAATTAATTCCGAAGAAGAAATGATCATCAGAGTAATTACCGGCCGAGATTTAAAACTGGTGCGGAAATGATCTCGTTAGTTATCGGCATCAACGTCGATTTCCCCTTCAGGCCAAATTATTGTTTTCTGCAGATCGATTCCATTATTCACGGTTGTATGGTTCCTTCGGTTGTCAACATTATCATTATTCTGCCGCGTACTTGTACCGACAGGGCAAAAATGACATCTACTTCGTCGATAAGATAGAGAACCAATCACAGAAACCAATGATCAAGTTCAATTTGGCCGTTACGCCAGCTGCTGTCGATCATCATTTAAATTCTGAAATGCAGACAATACCGACATCCAAAGATACTTAGAACGAATGAATATTTCAACGTTTCGGATGCAAATTGAAAGCAACCCCAATGATTACGGCTTATCCTTCTTTTTACATGAAAGTACCGATGAAATAAAATGCTGCAAATGAGGACAAAAATATTTCTTCTAGGTATCGATCAGCTGCCATATAATTTCCGAGGACGTGGAGAAATGTCGCTTTTATTCATCATCAATCCCCCCTCTACTAGTATAACAAGCTTTCTGTGCGCATTAATGGCTGCTTTTAAGGGATATTGCGTTCTAGTGTGCAGTTTGCAGAGCTAATCTCATTGACCGTTGCTAGCCCTCGAAGTGATTTGATACGTCACCCGCAAAATGAGCTCTCATCCTAGACAGCCATTCGTCCGCATGGAAGAGGAGAAAATTATAAGATACTTTAACCTCTTCTCTTCTTCGACTCATTTATCTGAGCGTTCAACGTCCACTTGTAATCAAACACGTTACAGACCTGGATGCAACCACCTCTTCTTCCACATCCACACCCTAAATTAAATTGTGTCTTAAGCGACGAACCTGGCTTTATTCCTAAACCAACATAATATTAACAAAATAATCTTCAACCTTGTTGAACATTCCCTACCAAAACAAACTTTTAACATTTATATAACATCATAAAAGCATCGTTAACATGTGGAATTTAATGAAGAAACATGCTGGCAGGGAATACAAATACAGTTTGCTGGTTACTAAATGAAAATTAGACAAGGTATCATGTTTTAAGTCATTACTTGATTGATCCTTTGGCGCAGACGAATTACAAACTGTAGTTTACGTACTTTATCATTTTTTTGCAAATTAAGAACTAAATTTTAAACTTAAATAACTTATAATCCGTTTGTATAAATAAAAAAACATAAATGAAACTAATGAAAAAAAAAGTTAAACAAAAAAAAAATGAGGATACAACAAAAACAGTCAAACCATTAACCTTCAAAGAAAAGTCGTGAAATTAAGAGAGTAGATGAAAAGAAACAAAAGGATAAAAATAACAATGTGAGATGGGTGGCCGAAAATAAGCTAGCTAATCAAAACTGAAAATTCAGTGGCACAATCAAGTCTTCTTGTAAGCAACATATGAGTCTAAAAATGTAAGCATTTGTGATCGAAAGATGCAGACGTCAAAATAATGATACAAAAAAGAAATTCTATGAGCCATAACAGCGCCGTGTCTCCTGAAGATGACAGAAAATTGATAACCGAAGGGTGTGTTGACGTAATGAAAATTATTACAGATGGAAAAGCATTATTTGCGACATCTGTAAGGAGACAGCAAGTTTTAGTGTGCACTATTTTTTGGCTTGATGAATCGACCTCTAAACTTAATCGCCGGAAATTGAACGCGATTCCAACTACCCGCTCTTCACTTTTATGGCGTCTTATCAGTAATGCGCAACTGTTCTTCTCTAAATCGGAGATCAGTGCGACAGTTGCTTTAATTATTGTTTTTGATAGAGCGCAACAGAAAGAATCAAAACACAATTCGGTTTGAAGTTTCGGCGTCAGCGCGCAACTCCCAACACCTGGCGACGGCCATGTTAAAACAGTTGGCAGCAACTTCGCTTTCGCTTTGTGAAAAAGCAACGGGACGAAGAGCAGAAAGCGGGCGCGTTTTAGAACCAATTTGAGCTGTGGTCGCGAGCCAATGATAACGGCCGGCGAAGCCGTGCAGGCCCAAATTAAAGTTATACGAAAAAATATTGGCTTTTAAAGAGATAAATGAGAGTGGCAGCCTCTCGACTTAATCAAAAGCAGAAGCACCGCTTATAATGGGCGCCATTATAAGAAGGTTCGCGGATCGCGTGCGTTCCCTCGGGCAAAACGCGTGTATCCGGGCCGTATCCCGTGACCGCCCCGCCCTGCCACACTTTCAAAAACGCATCAACCCCTTCCTGTGAGAATGAGCCATCATAATCCCGCACACGTGCCCTCTGTCTCATGCTGTTCTGCATTGTAAAGCAATCCCTTTCTTCGTCGAAATCTCGCAAATCCAAGACGGGCGTAATCGCCGACGGGAACACTATTTTGAGTAGGCGGAATGAGGAATTGACTCGTTAAGTACAACGCTGTTATTAACGCTGGACGCACGTAACCGTCATTTCGACAGTCACCTGTGAAAATAATTGTGTTTTCAACTAAATGAAATCCATTACGAACTCATCAGGCTAAGTTGGAATCCCTTTAGATTATCTCGAAGCACGTAACCTCTGATTTCATCATAAAGTAAATTAAAATTTGCATGAAAATAATGTGTTTATTATCGATCAACAGTGTGGCGAAAACTCTGTCATCAGCTTTTACGCACGAGTTTTATTGCCAACGGCTTATTATTTCCAATAATTTAATTTAACTTGAACTACTCAAGTTCTGTTTGCCCCTCTCCAATGATTGGCAGTCTTACTTCAAAAATTCTAAAATTCTAAATTAAGTTCGGGATTGAATTTTTCACACTTTCTTTAGGGTTGTTTAACCAAAATGCAAAAGCATCTGTTTCCTGACCACTTGTACAAATCAGGTGAAATTACTCCTCTGCACTTAGTCCAACTCGTCACGCATGTTTGTGACACATTCTTCTGTAATAAATTCCCGTTAATTTATCAGAAATAAAGTTTGAAATTTCGATAAACCGAACATTGTTTCTATAAACCGACTGTCAAAAACAACGACAATATTTATCAATAAATCAGCTGTGATTATTTGAAAATTATGACGAATGTTCAGTCGTCAAAAATTTTATTGTGTGCTCTACATTATCTATCCAACCTAGGGTGGTGGGGATTTTAAAACATTGTGGTATTAAATCCATTTTATCCACGAACCTTTTTACGTGATACGTCCTGATTCGGGATGTAAAGACATTTGTAGTTGATTCAAAATACTCTTGATCCAGCGCTGCTAAATAAAATTGGAAGTGGACAACAGCGTAGGGAATCTAACACCACTTAACAAGTGTCTTGACTCTTACAAACCGTCCAAGTCGCTTACCCCCACCAACCAATATTTGTGAAAATTTGACCAGAACTTAACTATTGAAGACATCTATTCAAAAATAAAACGGTCTTCATTATATCACGCGTTCAAAAAAAAAACCTGGATTGAGTTGGCTATGGAATTTTACA
>QDEB01037139.1:0-33531 GCA_004193795.1 Asbolus verrucosus | reverse complement strand
CAATTATTTTCTTGAGCGTTTTCCAGTAAATCATAATTTCTTTTTTACAAAGATGAATGGGTCGGCAAAATCCCATGAATTATGTATATGCACCTAGTGTTCCAAGAACTGTTTTCGAACACGTTTACCCTGAACAACAAAACAAAACGATTTGTCGGCCTCTTTCATTTACATAATTTCCAGAAAAACGACGGCTGTGTAGGTACTCAAACATTAATTTTCTAATAAATTCTTCGTTATCTCGTCAATAAACAATTCTATTTACGTTTACATTCAACTAAAATCCTGACTGTTGTGATAAACTCTAACCCCATTTTACAACTTTCTTCCAACGAAGAGGAGATAATTAGTTCGCATTGTCAGTGAAGTTTTGTTACTGATAGCATGCTTATGAATAAGTGGTGTTATTTATCTAAATAAAGTTCTTGGGATAACCCGAGGTCAGCATTTGGTGGGAGATTGTTGACGATATAATTATACCGGTTTCAAATTCACTATTCACAGTTGTTGGTCGTGTTCCCTATAGTACCTACACGAAGAAAAAGAGGTAAGTTTTAATTTTACTTGGACTCCTCTTCCGCACTCTCACCCCTGCAATAAATTAAAAGAGAACTACTTAATAATAATCGGTTAATGCGCAGACATGACAAGCTAATAAACGGCAATCATGGGCATAAGTCGGTCGAGTAAAAATCTTAAGTAACCATCCATCATTGCTTAATTATGTAATAACGCTCTAAAATGTTAAACCAAGAAAACAACGGTCAACAAAATTTCAAGTCATTGTTCTTCAATTAGATTACGATAAGAAGTTCTGATTCACAATTCGAAGAAGTATGCGCATGAGCTAATTACTACCTTACTATAAATCGACTTTTATATATTCGAGGGGAAAACCTGAGCCCCACTGGCGTGTGTAAACGTGATGTGACGTTGTACTTCACATTACCATGTTGACATTGAATTGTTCACACACAATTAGAAATTATTCACACTTAATCATTTCGCTTTAATTGTAGCAAACCCGATGGGGACGAAATTGAAATTCTTCTGCTTCGCACTGTGTCTGTCTGTCACGGTCGCACTCCCCACAGTCACAGATAAAGACAGTCTGGTTGTGTCCTCGACAGAAAACGTAAAAGAAGATGCCACTGACACTAACTCAAAGGTAGATGCTGAATTTTTTGTTTTCGGTGAGTAACTAAAGTGTTTGTTCAGGAGGACGCGGTGCCTTCGGTGCCAAAAATCTACGAAATGAAGGTGGACAGCAACGTGACGAATCGTTTTGCCAAGACTGCCGTCACCAGCAAAGTGAAGAATTTGGCGAAGACTGCCCAGGAAGCGACTTTTTCGGTTGTGCTGCCTGAAACGGCCTACATTACGGGATTTGTGATGGAAATCGGGGGGAAAAGTTACGAGGCTTACGTCAAGGAAAAGGAAGAGGCGAAACAGATATACACTGAGGTACTTAAATCATTTATTTATGTATTTAGCCTACATGATACCCAAACATTGGTTATTTAAAAAAAATTAAGTTCCCCTCTATATTTCCGAACTCAGTGAATGGTAACTTCTGTTAAAGTCTGATGAACAATTTATGAAGTAAATACGACCTTGAATTAACCGCAACATTGACTTTGAGATAAATATAACAACCAGAAAACAAACAAAAACGATTCGTTCATGCAAATAAAATTGAATAAATGAGATTTTTTCTCACTTTTGGTTTGCGTTTTATAAATTCGATTTCGTAATAAGAAATACTTTAGCGATGACGAATTGTTCATTTTTAGGATAAAAATCCGTTTTTCTCAGATCACATTCCTATTTTAAAAATTTTAGTTTTTTGTATATACTTTAAATCTCCATTTCTGATTGCGTGACATATCTTCCTGAAATAATCAGAACTCTTCCTGTTATGTCATTCTGAACCAGTTAACTGTTGGTGGGTGCAATATAATTCGTGTACTTATCTTGAGCGCCTAAGGTGTATTGAAAAATTCAAAATATCCCATAAATTTTTCGATTTTGGCCGGTTTTTGACAATTTTTTCGAAAATAAATTACCACAAAAACTCACTGACATTCAATTTACAACATAGGCCATTGGACGAGGTCAGGCGGCGGCCCATGTCGAAGCCAACGCTCGCGACTCCAACAGATTTACCGTTTCGGTAAATGTGGAACCACAGAGCAAAGCAATTTTCACCCTCACCTACGAAGAACTTCTCCAACGCCAAAACGAACAGTACGAGGTCGTCATCAACATCCACCCGGGACAACCCGTCAAAGACTTGAACGTGGAAGTGAACATCAACGAGAGCCGACCCTTAAAATTCGTCAGATCTCCCGCTTTGAGGTCCGGGAACGAAATCAGTAAAAACGACGAGGATCTTAGCCCTCAAGCTGAGATCAACGTGATCAATTCGACCTCTGCAACAGTTAAATTTAGCCCCGATATCGAGAGGCAGAAGCAATTGGCGTCTGGATTGGGGACCAAAGAGGAGAATGGTCTAGCTGGCCAGTTCGTGGTTCAATACGACGTAGAAAGAGACCCCCACGGAGGAGAGGTTTTGGTCAAAGATGGCTATTTCGTGCACTTCTTCGCACCAAGCGACTTGACCCCTCTGCCGAAACAAGTCGTGTTCGTCTTGGATACGAGCGGCAGCATGGATGGGAACAGAATCAGACAACTCAAGGAGGCGATGAACAGCATTCTTCCCGAATTGAAGAAAGAAGACATCTTCAACATCGTGGAATTCAGCTCCACCGTCAGGGTTTGGGATATTGAGAACGTCGAGGTCGAATACGAATTTGGAGATGATCCTTGGTCCACTTACAGAAACCCTGAAACGCCACCAAAAAATAAAACGGTAATATTTTCGCGACGTGTAAATGTTAAATAATCGGGAGATTTCAGAACCAAGTTTTGCCACCCGCTGTTGAAGCTAGCGAAGCAAATATAGAGAAAGCGAAAGAAGTTGTGGAAAAACTAAACGCTTATGGTGGAACCGACATCAAATCAGCGCTAGAAGTTGGACTGAAGCTCGTCAAGAAGAATAAAGAAGAAAAGAACGACACACATCAACCCATCATCGTATTTTTGACAGACGGAGAGCCCACAGTCGGTGAAACTGTCCCAGACAAAATCATATCAAGTGTAAGATCATTTCTAATTACACTTCAGCTTGTTTGGTTGGATAATCTAAATTATTTTCATTTTTTAGATTGTTGAAATCAACAGTGGTGCTAACAGATCCCCCATCTTCTCCCTCTCTTTCGGCGACGGCGCCGACCGCGACTTCTTGCAGAAAATTTCACTAAAAAATTTGGGATTCGCGAGACACATCTACGAAGCGGCCGACGCCAGTCTGCAGCTGCAAGAATTCTACCTCCAAATCTCGTCGCCGCTGCTGAGCGACGTCAGCTTTAAATACGTCTCGAACGTGACGAAACTGACCAAAACTCAGTTCCCAATCTTCTTCCGGGGCTCAGAACTGGTGATCGCCGGACGGGTGCCCACAGACGAGGACTTCGCGCCACCCACGATCTACGGACGCGGCTTCCACGGCCCGATCGAACTCTTCCCGAAAATCGTGAACCCAGTTGGAGAGCTTGAAAGGCTGTGGGCTTACTTGACCGTCAAACAAATCCTCGAGGCCAGAGATGCCGCCGAAAACAAGACTCAATACACCAAGAAGGCCCTGGATATCGCCCTGAAATACTCGTTTGTCACCCCCGTGAGCTCGCTGGTCGTGGTCAAGCCCAACGACACGAGCGCCGTCGACACCCAAGACGCCTCCAAATGTAAGAATTTTTCGCCTTTACAGTGTTGGATTAACAGAAAAATTGTTGTTTCAGCCGCAGACAACCCGTATTTCCTCAACAGAAGTGAGTATAGCTTATTTTTAGGGGGCCTGTTGGCAATAATGTATTTTATTTCCAGAATATGCATTAGCTGGCGCTAGTTTTGGCCCAAGTAATTTCACATTAATCGATTATCGTAAGTAATTGACACTTTTTGTTTTTAGGTGGACCAGTTCTGTCTTTAGCCTCGCCTTTGGCTCCAGTACCGCAATACGCAGGTAATACATAATGAAACATTTTGACGGCAATAATTTAACGATATTTGAAGCGGCTCCGATTTCAGGTTTTTCTGCCTTGAACAAAGTATCCTACAACCGACCTGCGTCTGGGTTTGCTTATACATCTCAGGATGAGGATGAAAGTGAAGATTTAGCACCAGAAACATTTATAACAGGGGGTTTCGTGGATTTATCAACAACAGTAAATCCAACAACTGCAACGCAGGAATCTGATTTATATGACGATATTAAAGCCAAGTTACCTTGGCTGAAAGATATTTTAACAGAAAATGGCACGCTCACATCTCCCCCAGGTAAAAAATGCGTAAATAATGCCTGTATCTCCTCAAAGCAATCATTTTCAGGAGACTACCATCTGAGTCTTGATGCTGCAATAGCCAACCAGCCAGAATGCTCTGAAACCCCCACAAATAGCACCGCTGGAATCTGCACGCTCTTGCCTAAATGTCCACAAGTATTCTCCCACTTAACCGACGTCCAAGTTTTCGAAAAATACTTCTGCCCATTAGACACATATGTTGGAATCTGTTGTCCCGTGACTGACGCAACTTCTCCATAAACTTCTGTGATTATTGTAATAATTACTTTTGGTTAGTTTGTTTTTTAATTAAAAATATATTTTTTAAAATACTGTTATCCATTTCACTCCAATTCGAACAAAAATCGTGTCAAGTCAAAATGTATTTTAACATGAAAAAAATGTGATCTATCAAAGTCAGTTTTAGGCCGATTTTGACCTGACCTGACCCCTGCGGTGATTAAATGTGACTTGTTAAAGGATTACCCAAAAATGTACCTCAACTTTTGATTACTCTAAACACATGCAAAATAGGTAACCTGACCTGACGCCCCTTTACACCGCTTGAAACATAAACAGTCTGTTGTAATTGTATCACATTTCAAATTTATTCAATCTTCTAAACATATAACAAATTAGGTACAAAATAAATTAACTAATTACCTATTATAACTCTGTATGCGCCATATGCATATGTTTGGCTGCCAGATCGGGAGCATGCAGAAACACCCCCTCCATCGTCTGCCAGTGCACCGAGCCCGTCGAAGAGCGAACCCCGACGACTTCCATCTGTCCATTAATGGGCCTGCCAAAGGTCTTCCCAGATGCAGACAAGTACATGTCGGTGTCCACATGCTTAAGCATGATGCTGTCATCTCGCGACCAACTGTCTCCCGAACAGACGACCACCCAGTGGTCCCCGCTATCCCCCTCCCCGTTATCTCCATAACAACTAATCTCCTGATATCCGCTCAAAGGACTAGAAAAGTGGTGCGAATGCAGATTCTTTTTGGTCTCTAGATGCTCCAGCCTTATGGTGGAGCCGCATTTGACTGGCTCGCCCCTGGGGCAAATCTTGCCGGATTCCGCTTTGATGACCCAGTGGCTGTTGATGTCTTCTTGCACTTCAGTGGCCGTGACTGACTGCTGGCCGCTACCGGTCCCATATTTGACATCGTGCGAATGCAACCGGACTCTGTAGTCGGTGTTCATTAATTTAATAACGGATCCACAAGTTACGTGTCTTTGTTTGGCGGCTGCAAAGAGACAATTGTTGAAACTAAATTTTAAATTATTGGATGAAAGCAAAATTCGACCAATCAGAACGAGCCACAGCAGAGAGAAGTGGATACGAAATATCTTAAATAAAAAATCGAAAATTATGGGTTGAATTAATGCTACTTACCGTCTACGTGTACTATACTATTTGTTACATATACTAGTCCTATTATTACAAAAAATATTTTTTGAAATATCGTCATTTTTTGAGGCTTTACCGCTCACCCCACTCACTGACAAAAATGACGTTTGACATATGACAGCTTGTCAGCATCAATACCAACATCTGAACATGAAAATATCCAAATCGAGGAATGCGATGATATGATAAGGCTAAATAGTTTAATGTCGTTTTATAGATAAGTGATAAGATGATTGGGGGCCACTATTGTTGGTCGATTTATTTGTTAGATGTACGAATCAGTGGTGGAATTCGTGGTAATTGATGCGAATATCGCCGATACCAACTGTTGCAGTGGTGATCAAAAAGAACCAGATTGGAGCACGACATGATTGCGATTTTAGTCTCGGCTGTCATTAGAATTTGTAATTGAAAATGATGTGACTGTTCAGTGTTCATGGTGCAACAAGCTTCTTCATTTAAATGCGGTGTTACTGGCATTATGTATATAATTTGTAGTAAGTTTTCGTTAACGTTCAGAGATTAAATTCTAGTCAATTAATGATGCGCTTCTAATTTTTAATGCAAATCCTTTTTTACATTGTTGTTTTAAGTTACGTTGGGTTCAAGCTCAAAATCCATATCATAGAATAAATGCTAGCGAACAGTACAAAGTCTGTTAAATCGGGTGATGAGTGCCAGTGAGACTGTTCCTATTTTAGCGAACTCGAGTGTGACGGTAAACGAAGTGCACAGTGCCTTGTCTGTTGCTTGTAGTGATAGTTCGGCTGAAGACGTCCCTTTAGTCCCAGAGGTCATTTTCGAGTCAGCGTTGGATTCCCCGGGCTTGAACAGAGAGTCGCAGCCGCTCCTCGGAGGGCTGGATGTCTCTTACAATCAGTTTCCAGGTACGTTCCGAAGGGGCACCTCGACGCTTTGCTAATCGCTTCTTTGCAGATGATCCGGCGTTCAGCGACCTGGTCTGGCAGGCCGAAGTCGCGATTGACAATGGCATTTTTCCAGAACGGATATCTCAGGGTTCCAGTGGGTCTTATTTCGTCAAAAACCCCTCTGGCGTTAGTATCACCTTTGTACACGAATTGTGACGGTATCAGCAAGTTTATTCACTATCTACAACAAAAACTGTGGCAAATGATGTCAAGAGTGATTAAAAATAGATATTGAATTTATGCTTGTTGGTTAAATAATTAATGAATTTTGACTCTGGAAAGTGGTTATATGCCACATTACTTTCTATTAATTTTAATTATAAAAAATAACTGCATTTTCCAGTGGTTAGGTGAAAATTTTATTTTCGATTATTGAGCTATAGAATATTCAAGACGTTTGAGTAGTCACGTGACTTGAAAAATTTGAAATTTTATGATGCTGACTGAATTTAATAATTCTGTTTGTCAGTTTTGCGATTTAGAGACCTTATAAAATACAACACCCTTATCTGCGCTCATAATTTGTTGCTTAATAATTAGAAAATTGATCATAAAAAATATTTGAGAAAATAGGAAAATACGAGCGATAGCGATCTTATTGCGATGCGCAGCTTCGCGTCTACTGAAGATAATTACTTTCACGTAACGTAGAAAACAAGATATGATTCATTCATGTTTACGCAATACCGTAATTGAAAAATTGTCAGTCTTCAAATAAATCTGTGCTAATCAATGTTGCCGATTGACGTGAAGTATTTTCGTTTAAAACAACGTGAATTGCTTCATCGCTTTCTTTGCATTATTGAGCATTAAATGCGAAGAAGCGTGTTGAGCATAAATTATTCAAGGCGTTTTCGGGGAGGTCCTCCTGTCGAGTTCAAGCAAGGGTCTTTGGAAAAACCCTCACAGAAAATTCTTTTTTTTTTTACGTAATACGCAGCATCATTTTTGTTATTGTCTCTACTTATCGTCGATTTGGTTAATTAACGTATTCGATTTTGGTTTAGCTTCGGTTAGGAACTGTCGTGCGCAAAACAGTCGATTTGAATTTAAAATTTTTGCGGAGGATTGTTGCTGATTCACGCATTTGTGGCTTACATCAAGTTGTAGGGCTTAATCTTTAACCTGTTTTTGTGAGTTCAGCCCAATAAAATTCGATAAGCTTTGAACTCGTTTCCAAGAGACAAACAAGAATTTACAGCCGAATATCTGTTTTGATTTACACATTTTGTTCGAAACGGAAAATTGACGTGTTATCTTGCTGGTTATCAACCTGATAGTTATTGGTTATTAGGGAAACAATGAATTGTCTGCAGAGAGAAACGATGACACACAGACACAATATTTAAGTGGTGATGATCCATCACTCATACTTCCTCTAATGTGACGAAATGGAAATAAATAGTCTTTTATGTTCATTTAGCTCTAAATATTAAAATTAATTTAAATTTCAAACAATTATGCAGCGCAGCTGCTGATTAATATTAATTTGTTGTTTATTAATTGCCATTTGTTTATTAATTGCTATTATTATTATTGCACATTTGAGAGTCTTTATTATTCAAGAAAATCTTGATGTAAAAATTTGAGTATAGCGATACTCTTTCGTTGAATTCGTTGTAAGAATGTTTCATTTAATATGAATCAAGGACGAATTGTAAACTTGTTGGAATATTTTTTGTTACCCGATTGTTTTATTACTTTTTCTGATACATGGCAGCTTCGGTTGATTGGTTATGATTACAGTTGGTAATGAGATTTCTGGGACAGCATTTGTTTACATAATATCGCGTTTACTGCTGTATTTACTTTTTTTTGATAAATTGTCGGCTTTATTGCTTGCCTATTTGATAATCTCGACTATTTTATACGGGGTGGTCCACCTAAAATATGTAGAAAAAAAATTACTGTGGACGTCTTGTAATCAATCAAATGAGGTATTAATTAACAGTGAAAAAAATTGATTCTTCTTCTAAAACACCCTTACACACCATTCAGCATTTTCTTCATTTCTTGACTATTTTCATTTACATTGACTATTGAAATATTTACTGTCTCTATTGCATTTTCCTTTTCATTTATTTTTTTAACATCTATTTTTTTATACTTTTGTTTCATAGCCATCTTGATCACACCCGTTACAACTTGTTTTGCTTCGAATTTTTGACATTCGACATTTCCGCTGGATTTTTTAGTTTTAAAATCATAAAAAATGTATAGTCCGTCAATTTTGGGAACGTATAAGTCAACTTTCGGTGATCATGACCGCGCTGGGCGGTAAGGAATGTAATCTGGCCCAACCAATGCAGATTTGTACCGAGCGATCCAAAAGTCTTTCTATCAAGTGGATCATGACATTAAAAACGTATGTCAATTTACCTCGCAAATGTCATTTATTAATAAAAAACAAATTTAAATTTTGAACATTGAATATTTATTATTAAAGTTCCTTTCGAAATGATTTTAACAGTTGAACGCAAAATATTTTTAATTAAAGCTTATGAAAATTAAAAATAAAATACGTTTTATTTTATAGTATAATAATAAGACGTACGTTTTTAATGTCATGACCCACTTGATAGAAAGACTTTTGGATCGCTCGGTATTTAGGAAGGGTGTCAGTACAAGTGAGGGGATAAATAAGCCGTTCTGTATTGCACTTGGTTATTTGAGGATTTTACCTGCTAGGATTATACAAAAAAATAAATATCTTAGTGACCACCAACTAGGAAAGGTGGGTCGGTCATTACCACAAGACGTATGTTATTTGAATGGACAGTACTTAATTTGTGAGACAAATTATCTGTCACTGTCACATTTAGCGGTCCACAGTTTCAATTGGTTCAAAATGTGGGCGGAGTTAGATAATTAACAGCCGCTGAATATTTAAAACGTTGTGTGTTTTGTGGAAAATAGCCAAGCACAAGAAGACAATGTATGGAATTTAAAAAAGGCAAACTTCTAGGATGAAATCGTCAGGCAACGATAAAACAAAAGTCACAGAATTGAGTAGAAGCAAACAAAAACTAAAGATGAAACAAAAAATTCATATATTGGTAAAAGGAAGAGAAGTAGAAATATAGAAATTTAGAAGGAAACGAAGGAAAAAATACGCCTCGTTGTGGACAGATAAATAATGGAATAAGGAAAAAGATTATTTAACAGTAAAAATAGAACAGGAGATCGAAGAACCATATCAAGAATAAAAAGAACAAAATATAAAAAACAAAACCAGAAAAGGTGTATTTTCAAATAATAACAACATTCCACAATTTATTTTCAATTGTATACAAAAAGCGTCAACAAGATAATAACTATGTGTAGGTGATAACAACAAAACAAAAACAAAAACAATTATTTCACAATATCTAATGAAAATGGAAACCACGGGATCCACAGATTCACACCTCATGTCCTTCGAAAAAGTTTGTTATTACTTCCTCCACCAGTTGTTGGATGGCGATACCACTTTGGATTTTTCAGATTGAAAATGAAATGAAAATTTACTTCGTTAACATTCAAAGTAGAAGAGTAATAAAACTGTGTCAAGAAAAGTGTGATTGCAGAAGAAACAATTGGTGACATAGAGGGTGTAAAATAAAAAAAAAAGACATAAAAAAGGAAACTAGAAGAGAAGTTGGAACAGAGACTGAAAAAAAAGAGAAAAACAGAGAATTAAAAAGTTAAATAACCGAGAAAAGGAATAGGCGAAAATAAGTGAAACAAAAAGGAATATTTCTGCACTAAAGATGGACTAAGGCAGGGATGCCTACTAAGTCCGCCGATTTGATGTTGACCTGGAAAAAGGTTTGACAAAGGCAGGAAAAAATGCCCCCAAAGAAGTCCAGATTTAAAGGAAAAATATTAAAATAACTGGAAATACTTCATCAATAATGAAACATGTTGAAATTATAAAACGACCATCCTTGAAAATGATAACTTGCGGTTTGATATGTGATATGTAATCGTAATTTATACCCGTGATCTGCGGTTTTTCGACCACCAGACGAGTAATTGCACGATTTTTGCGCCTTTCAGAAAATCATCGCAGTCTTCAAACCGAAGGACGAGGAACCCTACGGCCGCTTAAATCCAAAGTGGACGAAATGGATGCACAAACTGTGTTGTCCGTGTTGTTTCGGCAGGTCTTGCTTAATTCCAAATCAGGGATATTTGTCGGAAGCAGCTGCTTATTTGGTCGATTCAAAACTTAATCTCAACATCGTGCCCAAAACAAGGGTAATTAATTGGGTGATCACGAGGAGAATTCTTCTTAATTGGTGGCGTTGTAGGTTGTTAAATTAGTATCAGAAACGTTCAATTATCCTAGGATAGACAGACAAAAAGCGAGGATGAAGCGAGCTATAATGGAACAATTTCCTAACGTCGGATTAAGATTTAATAGAATAGGTCTCCCACCGAAGGTACTGATGGCGTATTAATCCTCCGAAATTTTGTCGATTGTCTGTTTCAGTGTGGTTCATTCCAGTTGTTCGTAGATGGTTATAAAGACGCTGATTACTGGTTAAGGAGATTCGAGGTGGAAGCTCTACCCCAAAGGATGGCTCAGAAATTTCAGTTGCAATTCGAGCGTTTAGTTGTTTTAGATTATATCATAAGAAACACCGACCGAGGTAACGATAACTGGCTCATCAAATACGAACATCCAACGATCACAAACGGCAACAACGTCGGCGGTCAAGTGGAATTAACCGAAACTACAGAGTGGAATCTAGTTCAATTACCTGAAATAAGCATAGCTGCGATAGACAACGGTTTAGCTTTCCCTTACAAACATCCAGACAGTTGGAGAGCTTACCCCTACCACTGGGCATGGTTACCACAAGCCAAAGTTCCGTTCAGTAAAGAAACGAAAGATCTTGTCCTACCATTGTTAGCTGATATGAATTTTGTGCAGGATTTATGTGATGATTTATATTTACTTTTTAAACAAGATAAAGGCTTTGACAGGAGCTTATACGAACGACAAATGTCGGTAATGCGGGGCCAAATTCTTAACCTCACGCAAGCTTTGAAAGACGGGAAGTCTCCAGTGCAACTCGTCCAGATGCCGGCCGTAGTCGTGGAAAGGTACAAATGTTGTATTTATCAACACATTTTATAATTTTCCATTTCAGATCGCAAAGCCAACAAACATCTCGATTTTTCAATTTTACACAACGCTTCCAAGACAAAAGCCCCTTCTTTTCGTGGTGTTAACATCTTTTTTTTTTGTATATAAAATAGGCCAGATTTTTAATACACTATTATACAAATACAGTACTATTACTGTTATTTTAACTAGAAATTTTTTAATCAAATTATTGTCAGATTTATTTTCATTATATATGGTACATTTAAGAAGAATTATTCTAATTAAATTATTTATTAAACAAAAACAAATGGTACTACAATAAAATGTGTTATTGGTAACTACCCTTAATCCTTCCGGACTTTTGCAGCCCTTGGATCATCGTGCCTGATAACCGTGTACTTGTCTTTATATCTTCTATTATCTCCGTCTATTGAGTAGTAATGGTAAAGTGCAGTTACACCCATTCCAAGACCAAAAATCGCCATAATACCGCTTCCGATTATGTCTGGAATTTCATTCCAACCTCTCTTCAACAGGCCCAACACGCCTCTGCTAGGGGCAGCCGCCATTGATCTTCAAGCAATATTTAATAATGGTAACATTATTACGTAAAGTTGTTCTTACTTACCCGCTCACTATTACACAACTACCAAAGCCCCTTTTTTTAACCTATTGACAGTAGCGACAGCTGTCATTTGACTTCGACGACACAAAAAAATAGAATTCCCTAAAAACCATAGATGAGACATTAGATTTACATAGATTGCTCAGCCATCTGACACATTAATTTAACTTCAACTGCTGTCGAAGACACAAGTAGCAATATGACCACGATTTATTTATAAATCGAGACGGTTGTGGAAATAACATTGTTAAAAAAAAGATCAGGGACAATTAAGTTAATTAATCAAAATTTTATTTTGAAGATGAGGGGGTTACATTTAACAATCTACTTTAATTAATAGATTATATTATATAATATTAACATATAGGTAACTAAAGGTGAACAATTATTCCACCATTGGCGCCATGAACGACAATAATAAGAACTAAAACTAATTTGTTTTGTATCAAGTCACCCATCTATATAACAATAACGTAATCTGTCATTTGTGCTGACAACTATAAACAAATGGCGATAATGACGTTTTATAAACAGTGATAGTAAATTAATAAATTTTTTTAATTAAATGTAGAAATTAGTCGACTAAAATACAAAATTTAAGTACAAGACATCATCATGGATATAGGCGAATTATTAGATTATAAGGTAAGTGTCAAATTTTATAGGTTATGTGGCTGCATGTGTCCCATTATAGCCCCCTCAAGCCATCAAACGTCCAGTCGAAGCCGAGAACGACGACGCCGAAAGACAGAAAAAGATGCGCCGAATCGCTAGAGACAAAGCCAACAAAATGTCCCGAGCAGCCTCACCAACTCCGTCGCTGCAAACTCTCGACCAAATATCAGAAGAAGAAAGACAAGAAATACTGAAATTCGTCGAAACGGAACACACAGAAGTAAGCAGCAGTAACCACCAATCAGTCAAATTTAATGCTGGCGATTTTAGGGGGAAGTCATAGATGAAGCGGCCATCAAAAGAATCGTGTTAAATTTTGAGAAAAGGAGCCTCAAAAATAGGGAAATGCGGATCAAATTTCCCGATTCCCCCGAAAAATTCATGGAAAGTGAGCTGGAGCTGCACGAAATTCTTCAAGAGATGCGAGTGCTGTCGACAGCCCCTGATTATTATCCTTTACTGGTCAAGCTTCAGATAATTCCGAGTTTGCTCGAGCTGCTGGCCCATGACAACACAGATATTGCTGTAAGCAACCAAAATCGATATTTCTCACCTTCAGCACTTCGTATTTACACAGGTGGCAACGGTGGAGCTGCTTCAAGAGCTGACGGACGTCGACATCCTCCACGAATCGGAAGAAGGGGCGGAGGCGCTGATCGACGCGTTGCTCGAACACCAGGTGATCGCTCTCTTGGTGCAGAATTTGGACCGTTTGGACGAGTCAGTGAAAGAGGAAGCGGATGGCGTGCACAACTCGCTCTCCATCATAGAAAATTTAACGGAACTTCGCAACGATATTTGCAATGAAGCCACCAAACAGGGGCTGCTGCAGTGGTTGCTGAAGCGGCTGAAAGTGAAGGCGCCTTTCGACTCGAATAAACTGTACGCGAGCGAACTGTTGTCGATTCTGTTGCAAGATAACGAGAAGAATCGCTCAGCTTTAGGAGAGCTGGACGGAATCGACACGCTGCTGCAGCAGCTGGCGTTCTACAAAAGACACGATCCGGCTAGTGCCGAAGAACACGAGTTGATGGAGAATTTGTTCAATTGTTTGTGTAGCGCTTTGATGGTTGTTTCGAACAGAGACCGCTTCCTCAAAGGGGAAGGTTTGCAGTTGATGAATTTGATGTTGAGGGAGAAGAAAACTTCTCGCAACGGGTCGCTCAAGGTTTTGGATTACGCCATGTCGGGCCCTCACGGTAAAGACAATTGCAACAAATTCGTTGATATCTTGGGTTTGAGGACAATTTTCCCGTTGTTTATGAAGACACCAAAGAAGAACAGGAAGAAGGTATTGTCGGCTGAAGAACACGAGGAACATGTTACTTCCATCATCGCGTCCATGTTGAGGAACTGTCGCGGGTCTCAGAGGCAGAGACTCGTCAGTAAATTCACAGAAAACGATCACGAGAAGGTGGACAGATTGCTAGAATTGCATTTTAAGTATCTGGAAAAAGTCGAAGCGATTGATGATGATGAAGAAAATTCAGAAGATGATGACGGTAACTACATGAAGCGACTGGAAGGAGGGCTGTTTACGTTACAGCTGGTGGATTACATTATCGTCGAAGTCTGCGCTGCAGGGCCTGCGAGTATAAAGCAGAGAGTTATGCAGATTCTTAATCTGAGAGGGGCTTCTTTGAAAACGATAAGGCACATCATGAGGGAGTATGCGGGGAATTTGGGGGATGAGGGCGATAAGGAGTGGCGGGATCAGGAACAACAGCACATTCTACATTTAGTTGATAAGTTCTAGTTTGTATTATTTCCAATAAAAGATTCTTCAAACTATTGATTGTCGTCTCCAAAGTTTTGGAATAACAAAGCTGTCATCAGCACAATACAATTATTCTGAAAGGAATCTCTTGCAGAAGCAAGTTATCAACAAAACCTAAATTGAGAGGACGGAATTCAGTTTCAGGAATAACATCACAAACTTGGGGTGGATGAGAATATGAAATTTCTCTTGAGTTGGAGGAGACCGAGGGTTTAACCACCAGGAGATTACGAGGAGTTATTATCAATTTAAATCTAATGAAATTAAATAATTAGTGTTGGTAGTCACGGGGATGTCCCTAAAGACTGTTGGCAATATTTGATGTGTTTATTCAACCTTGAAAATCCATACAAATTTATAAGCATATACAGGAATACTAATTTAATTAAAATATGTTTTCATCAAAGTAATGGACGTTTAATACGTTTCTTCAGAGTTTTAATTTAACAGAAAAAAATTACCTGATTTTTTGCGGTAATAAGTAATAAACTTGTAATGGCAATTTTATACAGTGGTGTACCCAGGGAGAGGGGGTTATGCAAATCACAAGTTATATTCTGTTTACTTTCAACATACGAAACTAACAGGGTTCTCAGCTCTATTATGTAAAGTTACTGTTGCCTGCTTTTACCATTTTTTTATAATGTTGACATAATCAAACATTTTTTGAAGTTTTGAAGTGAAAAAATAATTTGTCAATTTACAATCAATTGGAAAATGAATACACAATTTAAAAGAAAATATTTAAAACTAAACACAAAACAAGCATTTTGTTACTAAAATTTAACTCAAATTTCGTAAAAGTAGTAATGACAAATTAAGAAACTAACATCAAATCAACATGCAACTAACCTTAAAAATGAACACAGTACAATGTGATACCAAAGTTACGCAAGGACAAAATTGACAAGTGTCACAACACAAATGTTATTAAATTTACCAGATCTTGTTTCTTATATTGAAAGTGAACCAACAGTACGTCAGTCCACAATAAGTTAGAAAAAGAATACTCAAAACAGTTTTACATTTGAGCATTTTAATTCTGTATTTTCAGTCACTATTAAAAAAATACATTTCATTTTAGCTCTATAAATAATTTGAGCTATCTGAGTCAAGTTATACTTCCTGTATAACTTATACGGACTTGCAGCCGATTTTACACGGTAAACCAATTTCATAATGGTGTTTGAAACTTGTACCTCATTTCAGTTCTATATAAATAATTTAATGTGAGCCAAGTTATACTACTGCCATTAATTGTAAGAATTTGCAACTGATTTTACACGAAAAAATGATATTATAGTATTACAACGAAGTTTATATCTTGTTTCAATCCTATACGTGATTTTTACTATGTGCGTCAAATTGTGCAGTTTGTATAATTATATGGACTTTACAGACGGTTTTACACGGTGATATTGCAGTATTGATACAAGATTCAGTTTCTTGATCTCTGTGCGTACGTCACTGATTGTATGACTCACAAAATTTTAACCAATCAAGTAGTTTGGTGATGTCACTTCCAGCCAATCAGATGCGAATGAGTGCCATCGAATGGAAGGAATTACTGGGATTTGGATGAATTATTTGGAATTGATATGGAATTGGAATTAGATAATGTATATTTTCACAATTTCTCCCTTAGAAATGGTAAAATCTAGTTTGTTTTTTTTTTAATTCAACACAAGAAAACGCAGTTCTAACTTTTATACAAAATATATATTTAAGGAGTAATTATATCATCTATAGGCTGTTTCACCTCATAAAACAAATGCTTTTGTATTCAACCTCTGATGAAACAGCTTTGATATATTCTGATTACATAATTAAACAAAAATAATTTTCGTAATACTGCAGGTCAACAATAACCATAAAAACACCAAAAATTATTTAATAGTACGGGCATATTACGCCTTTAAAACGGAAAGAATAAAAAGTGAAGAATGTCAGTTGCTACTGCCTCAAGACGATGGAAGAGAATTTTTAAATTTAGAATTTTACATCACAGAAAAATCACATATCACCACAATTCAATTAACAATTTTCCACTTGTAATTGAAGAATGTTTCACTTTACTCTGCACACAATTGCGATTACACCACAATTCATTTAACTCGGTTTTAAAAAAAATATTTCAGGGCACCCACCAATTTTAGCTTCCAATAACCACCGGCTCGTGTTTTATCAGTCCTATACAGCACCTTCCACTTTATTCTGCACAAATTTGAGAGTCTACCACAAATCATTCAACTCGGTTTTACCGAAAAAAAAATTATTCCACCAAATTTGCATTTATCAATTTTTCGCTTCTAATCAAAGAACCAGTCGTGTATAAAACGAAAAGTATAATATGCCTGCACTACTATAACCATAAAGCCGATACAAGAGCTTATAATACTATTTATCACCATCAAATGGATACAGAACAATAAAGTGAATTTTGGTGGGTTTTTGTTAAATAGTGGTTGTCAGCAATAACATTCAAAGGGAATACAGAGATTACACAATGAAAGATGGTGAGATATGGGCACTGTATTGTGACTCAGACTGTTGTCCATTTTGAATAATTCTTCAAAGAGTCATTAGTAAATCCACAAAATTCACTTTACAAAACTGGTGAACAAAGAAACCATCATTGGAAGACTAAGCTTATCCAAAAGATATGTAAAGGTACAAATATAATACTTTTTTTGTGTATATAGAAATTAAAATTTTGAACAAGAATAAGAGAGTTGAAGCTCAGGTACTTGGGAAGTCTTAAAAAGTCATTTCAACATTTTTCACAACATTAGTAAAATCTACTTTGGATGGTGTGAGATAGAAGGCTGGAGCCACCTGAACTCCACAAGGACACTGACAACCCATTATCCAGCTGAAAGACCCGATCTTGTTGCTGCATTTGGGGCAAATCAGCTTGCCGTGGGTCGTTTGCGTGACGTTCATCCACGCCAAAGGCTCGAGAAAATAAGTTTTCGTACAAACCTCACCGCCTATCTTATGCGTGATCAAATTAGACTCGGACGCCAGCACCCTCCGGCACTTCTTGCAACGATAAACGTTCGGCTCGGGCTGCGTCTGAGTCAAGCCCGGATCGAATTTGATCAAATCCATGAAAGTCTGCGGCAGAATTTTCACCTTCCTCACCCTATCGGCGGCGATGTTCAGCCTGAATTTTTTATACTTCATGTTGTTCGGGTCGATCTTGTAGCCCATTTCTTTGTACAGGTGCAGCTGCGCCACGAAACCTTCATTCGGATAGATCATGCTCCTCTTGGCCTCTACTCTTTCGAAAGCTGCCTTGTAGGTTAGCTGGTACTTCTTCATGATGTACGCTATGATTACGGTGGCGCTTCTCGAGACGCCGAAATAACAGTGGACTAGAACCGCCCCCTTGGACAGCCCCTCCAAGATGAAAGCTTCGGTATCGTCAAAATGGCTCAGCAAATCTTCTTGCGGCTGGTCTGAGAGCTGGATGTACTTGGTGGTTATGTGCTTCAGCTCCAGGATTTTGCGAGGTAAGGGGCATGTGTCTATGGTTAGTATGTGTGTGATTTTGTACCTTAGTAACGTGTCTACATTTTTAGCTGCCGTTAACCCTCCGAGGTACAAGTTTGGTTCGATGAGGTCGATACTGATGGGGCCTAGGCTAAAATCTTCTCTGTGCAGCACGTCCATTTAACTGAAATCGTTCTTTTTTTAGACTATCATTGGAAATTAATAATTGAGGTTCTGCACTCACATTTTTGCTAAAATTATCAAAGACTGAAAAAGTTCATAATACTTGGTATCAACACTCACAGTTACTACCAAAAACACAATTTGTATTACAGAATTAATTTATTTTAACGCTACTTCGAGATTTGTGATTTGACATTGACAAAATGACGTAATTACATGTGACATTTCCAGATACAGACTCTCCAGGTGAGCTGACGCGAGCCACTACCAGAAAAATTGCAAATAAATTCACGGTTATTGTGAGTATTTTATTCAATTATCAATAAGAGTCCCTCTGTTCTGATTTGTTTCAGGAATTTGGGACGCTTCTCTTCGACGGCGTGAGAATTTTTCCGCAACTGGCCCACCTTTGTTACTATTCGCCAGGGCTAATTCATGTTTTGGTGATGGCTCCCCTGTGGCCTTTGGCAGCACTGGTTGTTCATAAATGTCAAAATAAATCTGCGAAGTAAATAAAACATGGCTCCTAGACGTGTAAAAGTAAATAAGTTAGATTACAAGAAATTAACTGCGAACGATGTGATTTGTCCGGTGTGTAGAAGTATTTTAATTAAGCCGATAACCCTCCCGTGCAGTCACGGTTTCTGCGCTTCGTGTTTCGAAACGACCACGCAAAACGCAAATCTTGTTTGTCCCCTTTGTAGGGTGAGGATCGGCTCCTGGCTCAGGTCCGCGACGAAATCAAAAAAACTGATCAACGAGACCCTCTGGCAGGCTATCCAGAGCCTGTTCCCGCTGCAGGTCAGGAACAAGTTGAAGGGAATCGACGGAAACTTCGACGGTAGGAAATCGCGCAGACATAACCTCATAGATTGTAAACAAATAGTTCCAGATAAATACAAAGCGGCGAACGATAATAAGAGAGAAGTTCTGACCAAAGTCGCCGAGAAGTCGTCGTCAAACATCAAACTCAAACCCGGGAAGAAGCTCGAGAGCAAGCCAAGTTCGATTCCATCAACCTCAACGGCTGTCCTCACAAAGACTGCTGGCCTTGTAAACTCGATTTCAAAAAGCCACAATCAAACGCTCGAGAAGAACGGGAAATCAGTACTTTTGAACAATTTCGCGACGAAAGAATACACTTGTAGGATTTTGTGTCAGAATCTAAACACTAAAGACACCCAGCAAGTTACCAATGAATCTCTATCACAAATTCAGAAGAAAAACAAGCGAATACAAAAAATCACCGAATCCGAGTCAGATAGAAGTAACAGTATTGAGTCCGAGTGCTTGTATTTTAAACCCATCGATTACCGACACAACCCACCATCAGAAGGACTAGCTCCGATTAAAGTTCCTACTAGAAAACCAAATGTAAACGCTAACGTTAAAATACTGTTAGTACGGTGCGTAGTTGTAGCGATTGTTGAATAAAATTTCGTTTTTTTAGTGCTCCATGCGGCCAAAATCAGATTAACATGAATTATTTAGAATCGGCGTTCGCCAGGTTGTTTTCGCCGGCGGAAGAGAAGGGTGCAATTTCCGGGAAACGGAAACACGACAAGTCCGAATGCAAATCCAAGAAAAAACTCAAAAATAGCCATAAGTCTACCGACGGCCAACAGCTCGAATCAAAATCGGAAGGTACTGTTGCGTTGGCGGATGTATGTGATAGTAGTGTTGACAGTTTTCATTTTTCAATAAGTAACTCTAATAATAACATAAAAAAATGCACAAATAGTTTACTAAACGACGAGAATATCAAGCGGTCTTTGCAAGAGAAAGCAGATTTCGAATTTGCCACCAAATTGCAGCAAACCTTCAACCAGTCGGCAAAGTATTCCACGAGGAGCGCCGTTCTTAAGAGAGCGGCGGCGAAGAAACAAGTAAACATTGAAGAAATCATAACACCATACAAAGTAAATTAATCTTTGTTATCTTAAAAGTTATAAAAGAATGTAAGAGGAATATATCTAAAGATACAATAAAGAAAATTCATGTTTTTTTAAGAGTCCTTGTCAGTAACGGTGCAGTATAACTGAATGTTGATACTGACATTAGAACTGTAACATTTTCATTTGAGGAATACAGTGGAGTTAACTTTTAGTCATTAATTCATGTCGTAACCCAATTATGAATTCATGTCTACTGTATGTTTAACTATGCAGGGTTAATTTCATAAAGACCGTTTATTTTTAGAATGTACCTACTTATTTAGAATTCGGCAAGATTTCGCTATTTATGACCTTGTTTGCTAGGTGATAACGCATTTGTGATGTTTATGAAAATATTTTCTGAAATGATATTATTGTTAAAATAGTACTAAGTAAGAAGTAGTCATTTATTATGTTAAATGCATTATCCTAATCCTGATTTGTAAGTATTGTTGCTGTGATGCAGCTGTTTTATTTTTCAATAAAATTAGTGAAAAATGAAAACCTCTGTCATAATAAATACTTTAATATAATATTGCATCTACACGTCCACGCAATTACTTATCCTTCTTGTGAGCCTGCAACAAAAAAAACAACATTACCACCGCTTCTAGCGACTTGAGTCCATAAAAAAGCCATTTACCCTTAATTACAGTTTACAGTTAGCTAAATCTTTTAATTATTGCAAGTTAGGTTCATCTTGATGACCTAAAGAAGCTCCAACTGGACACTGACAAGACTGTGAAGTAGCCTCGTGCGCTTTGGCAACGACTATCACAGCGTCTACTTCATTCGCGTTCA
This sequence comes from Asbolus verrucosus, assembly GCA_004193795.1. Lineage (NCBI taxonomy): Eukaryota > Metazoa > Arthropoda > Insecta > Coleoptera > Tenebrionidae > Asbolus > Asbolus verrucosus. The sequence continues at coordinate 12,194 of QDEB01037139.1, read as the reverse complement.
GTGTCTGTTCCTTAGCCCCCTTTACCTGTGTGTCTGTTTCAGCCCCTGAAACAAGAGATGAAGCTGATTTGGTGACTGAATCCCAGGCTTCAGAAAAGCTCGACGGGATTTTTGGCAAAGACGGAAGCTCCAGTGGTGGATCATCCTTTTTAACTTAAAAACACCGCTCATTAGTGCGATCATTCCCCCACACTTAACTATTTAAATCGTGATAATACCTCCGTAAGCAAAGTTGTAGGCGATTGTCGCGTATTTTTTGGCCTCGGCGATCGCGATTTGCGAATATTCTGACGCCTCTTTGGGGTAGCACACTGCGGCCATCCCCAAAGCTCCGGTCGCTGTGTAGATGGTGCGCTTCAGGAACCGGCCTCTGAGTCCGAAGATTAAGCCGGTCAAGCCGCCGATGGCGATGGCTCCAGCTTTGGGGGTGGTGTTATCTTCCTGGCGCAGATATTTCAGCAGCCCTGGAAGGTACAGTTAGTGTTGTTCTTGTTACAGCAAGGCGTGATTACATTCGGCGTTGTCTTTGCTCTGTTCGATATAATCCATTCCTACTCGCTGATATGCTTTTATTTCGTTGTAAACTGTGGTCACCTGCTCTCTGGCTGTCGCGAAACCATTCTCGATGAAGCTCGGGATTGTGTATTCTTTTTCCTGCGGTAGAGGTGCGGGCTCTGCCACATAGATTGGTAGATCACTGGGTCGGCATAAATTCGACTTTTGTTGGTCGCTATTTTGCCCGAGTTTCTCTTCAGTTACAAGTACTGCAGAGGGGATCAGTAAAGTTTTTAATATCTGAAAATTTGGCTCTTCAACTGAACTGGATGCAAAACTCGATCTACTTACTTTAGATGAGTACATAATTGTGTTAATTTTGGTTTTTCAAGAACAAAAATGTGAAGTTTTTTTAAGATATTTGATTACATAAATTTGACAGATCCACAATTTTGAGTGTCAGATGTTTTGAGGCGATTATGCGCGTGCGCAGTGCACAGTTACTTTCTGCACCTGCAAGTTATGCAACCATATATACGCAAACCAAGAATCTTAAAATTACAGTTTATTGACCATACAAGAACCTCTTAAGCTAAAAGCTGTTGACAATTGGCGTAACATCATTGAATTAATTCGTTCTCGGTTACCTCACTTTACATTTTGGAAAACGCTCACATTCGCAACTTGCAGGACAAAACTTCGGGGACCTCACTTCCGCTGGGATCAACAATTTTCTGAAAATCTGCAAATTATCATTTAAACAAACATAATATGAGTGCGAGGACGCTTACATAAACCCACGAAATTCCGCCGTCTAGTAAGAAACCGGGCTCGAAGTCGACGGGATCCCCAAGTTCTTCAGGAGGTCTTTCAACACCCAAAATATTTCCGATTGCCTCATAAATGTAGGATACCATCGCTGGCGGAGTTAATTTGAATTTAGTTGAACATGTTTCAGTGATAATTTTGAAAAGATGATGATGTAAACGTACTTGATGTTGCAAATTCGGGCGCAATTTTGGGCCATCTTCGTGCTTGCTTAGCAACGTTTCATAAAGGCTTCGCAAACGCAANNCACTAGTTAACATCCTTAATCTTATCTCTTCTATTTTTTATTTATATTTATATTAAATATTACATCAAATGTATTGTTCTATAAAGAAAACTTAAATATTTACTTATAACATTAAATGATTATAAATTGCCGATCACTTACTTGTATTTGACTAAAAATGAAATCAACTTGTTTTTAATAAAAAATGGCTTTAACAAGTAATTTTTTTTTAATTGCATGTAATTTCGTCCGGTTTTCGTGTCAGTTTTAGAAACTGGTTGTAAATGACAAAATAAGTAAAAAGTACAATTCTTAGTCGAGGAACTATAAGTGGTCAGAAATTGACGCTTGAGAGGTTGTAAATTCTTACCAAAAAAGTTACATTTGCTTTTTGGTTTATTTTGAAATTCTAAAATAGTTTCTGGAGATCAAAGTGCGAAGTTTTCAAGAAATTCAGTTTTGGCAAAAGCGCAGTAAATGTTGAGCAGAATGAGAAATTTTGTAAAGAACCAAAATTTTTGAGGTGTATTCTTTCTTCTTAAACTTCGTAAAAAAACATTGAAAAAAAATTCAAATTAAAAAATCCAGCTATTTCAAGTGCACTGCTTCACTGACTCCCTGTATAATTAAATTTGGATCTAACTATAGTAGAAAATTAACCTTGTTCTGGATAAATTACTGTGTAATTATGGCATATTGTACAATAAACACTATTCACTAAATGATCATTAAATTTTGTCGGTTTATCGGTTAGACGCTAATGAAAATATACAAAAACATCAAAATTAAAATGTTGAAAATATAAACTTTTTGAACTTCCATTTTCATGATAATCCACGTATAAAAGAATAAATAAAGGGTTTACATACAGTAATTATTTTTACCTTGATTATATGCACCTTGTAAATCGATGCATAAACAAGAAACGATGTGATATATGACAGGTATAGTAACATCTAATTACAACAACAGATATTCTTCTTATTAACATAAAAATTACGTTAGATACTGTCACAGGTTAATTATGGTATCAATTCCTTAATAATGAAGTAGTAAGAAATACACGACATTAAGACAATAAATATTTAATTCGACAAAGTTACAACTGAAACTTTTCTGTTATCTGATTCTGGAATTAAGAGGGTTGAGGACCTTCCCCTCCATGAGCGTCACATCTATTTCCGAGTCGATGACGAAGTAAAGGAACGGATGGTCAGCTTTAAAAACCACAGGATCATTCTGATGCAAGTATCCTGAAACAGAAGGATAACGCCATATCTCTATATTGTCTTTGTCCTGAACTAGGTCAGCGTTTATTTTTACGTCAGCACGGAGTGCAAAATGTCCCTCATGGTTTCCTAATGTAACATTTTGTAATTCGACAGACTTAGTTGGTGTTCAGGCTAAACAATATCTATAATTATCAGACAATTATTGTGTGAACGTAGCGCGACATTTCATCTATTTAAACGTTTTGTAACATCATTTAAATACTTTTTTGTGTAAGGTTGATTGCGCGAAACAATTTCGAGATCCTTAAAGACGATCACTTACGGTTGCTGTTCATTGTCGCTGGATCTACGTAGTTTCTGATGTTGACGGTGATGGCTTGCTCAATGTTCGTCACGTAGACGCTCCTGTCGTCGGTCATCGGCGAAAAGTCGGCCTGTCGAGGCTCGAAAACTTGGCGAATGCCCATCTGAGACAAAATCGCTCCGTTACTGCGCCTGCTTTTATTACGCCAAGGTTTACAGTCGTTTTTACAAATTTGCATTTTTACAAAAAAATTATATTTTCTTTTATCACAGAGATGCATAGATAATTTTTTCTTCCTTTTACGCAGTTAAACCATTAAAAAATATTTTATGCACCAACAAACAAGTATGAATTATACAAACATGGAATTATATATTATTATATTAAGCATATCTATGTTTTATCATTCGCTTACATTAAGTTTTACATTGAGGAAGAAGGACAAATCGATTTAAAAAGTTCACAACCTGTGAATAGTGAATAATAGTAAAACGTATTATTTTTAAATTTACAAGGGAACTATAATTACACGCAAAGTTAAAGATTGCATATCAAAAACATACAGAGATTCGGTAAATAAAAATGACTTATGCTAGGTAGGGAATGTGTGTCCTGGTTTCTTACCTTCTGAAACGTTGGAGTTAAAATTACATATCCTTTCAACATGAAGCTTGGAATGATGGCTTTCACATGAGTGTATCTTAAATTGTCTATGATGTATTTTAGACTGGTACTTAACCTTAAATTACAAATGAGTTTATCAATATCTTCCGCATTGTCTGGAAGCAATAGCAGCAAGTAATACTTGGTACTGTCGAGTGGAAATCGAAGAGCTGAAGCTTTCAAATGTGTCAAATAGTAAAACGGGAGCACAGTGTCGTAAGTCATGTAATTTATGTTAAACTCCTTGTGTTTCCCGTTGACTAAAAAGTACAATTCTTGTTCCGAGTGGTACGGTGGAGGTCTCTGTGTGAGAAAATGGTCGTCATAATATCGTGCAATGATGTAATCTACGACAGATCTAGTGCTTCTGCCCGAAGCTTCTTTGTTCTCGTTCGAACCAAAATCTTCTATTATGAAGGTGGTACTCTCACTGTCATTATTAAAAGTCGTTGTGCTGGTTATTTCGGAACTACTTTCGGTTTCTTCCGTGCTTGCGCTTTCAGTTATTGTACTACTAATTAAATTTTCAGTTGCTTCACTGGTCGGAAGAGTGCTAATTTCGGTGGTACTCTCTGTCTCTTTGGTGCTTGTCGCTGTTGCTGTTTCAGTTTCAGGTGTTTTCGTAGTACTCTTTTCAGCTTCTGTTGTGGTTTCAGTAGTTGTACTAATACTAATTTCTGTCTCTCTGGTACTCCTCGCTGTTGTCATTAATGTGGTCGTTTCAGTCGTTGTTTCAGGTGTTTTTGTAGTACTTTTTTCAGCTTCTGTCGCAGTTGACAACATTTCAGTCGTTGTAATAATATTAACCGTATTGTTTTCTGTCTCTCTGGTACTTCTCGCCGTTGTCACTAGTGTGGTAGTTTCAGTTATTACTTCAGGTGTTTTTGTAGTACTTTTTTCGGCTTCTGTTGTGGATGTTAACATTTCAGTAGTTGTAATAATATTCATTGCGGTACTCTTCTCTTTTTGAGTAGTTGTAGTAGACTGCACAGTGGTTGATTCTGGGAGTGAGGTTGTGCTGGTACTCATCACAGTAACTCCTTCTGTAGTACTGGAGAGTAATAGAGTCGTGGGTTCAGATTTGGTACTTCTTTCATTTTCAGTAGTCGTTATTTCCGTCGTCATTTCACTTTTCCCTTCTTTTTCTGAAACAGATTCTGTGTTCGTAGTCGTCTCGGTAGTAATCTCTGTTGCAGCTGTGGATCTTTCTGTGGTGAATAATTCGGGATACAACGCATTGTTGAAGGAGTTGATGTCATATCCGTAAAATTTGAGAATGTCTTCGTATTCTCGGTTTAACGTGACGTTGTCATGGCTTAGGGTTAAACCGGACAGAAAGCCTTCCTCTGGAATAAAGTAGCTCTAGAATCGAAAACTGTATGAGAAGAGAGTATATATAGATTGTGTGGATAAAGCTTTTACTTTAAGGTGTCTGTGTATATCTCTTAGTCCAATGCGGATGACAGAGATGTCGGATGGAATGTTGGCAGCTCGCTGAATTTCATACAAAGCGCTTCCCCGAAGTCCCTCTCCGAGTGCGACCAAAACACTGACAGCGCCATATGGGGAAATGGCGATGTTGTTGTCGTTATCTTCATTGTGTATCTGAAGAGAATAATTCAACATTATGAAAGAGTTTTTTCTTACATTATTATGATTATGGAAATGATTTACTTGGGCTGACTCATCATATTTATTGTTATTTGTACAAACTGCTAGCACTTGATTAACTAGTACCTGCGCTTAAGTCTATAAAATGGGGAGGTCAATGACAGTTTCGATTTTGACTAAAAAAAGTAACTGTTTGGTGACTCCACTGTTTTAGTTTTTCTGATTCCAGGTATGCTATTATTATTTGCTAATTACGAATTCCGAAGATACTTGTTTGACAAGATTACTAGCTATTACGAGGATTAAAGAACTTAATGAACACTCTAATGATTTTTTTTTGATTGACAGCAGGTGGTTCGACAGAACTGGAATCAAATTTTGAAAAAATAGATTTGACCTTTATTAGCAATTACTTTAATGATTTCTTAAAAATTGTATTTTAAAATATTTATCATTTTCCAGTGAACAACTGATATCACCTTTTCTACTTAATTCACCGAATTTGAGAAAAAAGAGAAAAAAGGTACGATGTAGTACATATCATATTATAATACCAAAGAGGTTCGCTCTGTATTACAGAACTTATACAGTTTTATTGTTATTAGCAACAATTAAAATCAAATTAATTTGTTAAAATATTTATGCTTATATTTAATTCATGAAGTTACAAATTGAAGAGTTACATAACAAATAATAAAAGACGTTATTTAAGGAAACAATTGTGCTAAAAATAAATCATATGATCTCTTTAAATAGGTGTGCTTAAAACTAAATTCGTCTACTCATAAGGAAAACACACAAAACTGTACATAATAAATAAAGATCAAAAATGATTAACTAGTGGTAGCCAAAGCTGCTACTTCTTAATTTCTATCTTTAGATGCAAGCTTTCGGCTTTTAAGCTATTTTTTGTTTTTTTTTAATACTTGTTGGTCATTTTTTTTAAATTTACAGTTCAAATTTTAGAAACGAATTCAAAATGCCAGAAAAAATAAGTATAACATTTTTCGAAAAGATGCTTAATAAAAGAGTTACAAACTGTAAATAAGACTTTAGCACTTCAAGAAGTCACTAACAATATGCATTGTTTCGAACAATATTACCTATATTTCATTCTAAGTTGATTATTTTATGAAATCTAAGTAATTTGATCCTCACATATGGTAGCATGCATGGTAAATTTATGGATTTGCTGCTCCTAAGGACCAACAGAAGTATTAAAAACCAAAAAATAGTTGAATGGTGAAATTTATTTTTGGGAAAATATTTAGATTTTTTATTTATTTATTCAACAACTCTAAAATGTAAAATGCTTTTTTAGTAATAAACGATTGCTTTTGACTTATCGGGACATTACAAAAGGTTAGAATAGTGTATTTGTAAAGAAATATCAGATTTTTGACAAAAATTAATCAAAAAACAAAAATGATCTTCAAGTGAATTGTGTATATTAAAAGCAATGAATAAATAATAAAGTTACTATCACTTTCTGTTAAACCGAAAGTAACATTTAAACTATAATGATTGTGTCTCACTCGGTTTATTTTCTTGAAAAACCAAATTTTCTCACTGAAACGTTGAAATGAAGGAAACAATTCTGTTGAAGATTAATAAATAATGTATTTTTTAATTTACATAGTGGATAAATATCAAAAATAAATATGAATTTACTCTTCTGGATGGACGAGCGTGATTAGTGGTTGCGCTAAAATGTAAATAACAAGTTGCATTTTACTTACAGCGAGTAATTTCAACGCCAAGTTGTTGACTACATCAACCATCACATCCTGTGGTATTTTGTGGTGGTTATAATTTGAATTCCATGAGCTTTGATAGCCGTGGCACCTAATTAACATTAATAAACACAGACACACTTGCGGGAGCATATTATTTCCCGCTACAAAAGTAGTTCCTATCGCTGTCGCGATTCAGAATCAACTGCAACATAAACAACAAAATTACCGGCGAGAGACCAAAGTCGGTCTAGGTGCCACTTTGGGGAGATGTTACGGTGACTCGAAGATAATAATTTGAAAAATTACAGGTGTGCAGGAGGTTGCAAAATGATAATTAGATATCTCCGAAAATGTACAGCTAGTCCATCTTTGGCCCGTTGTCGAAAGAAACTGCAATTTTTTTAATAAGGTGCTAACGTAACGTGACGTTACAAACCACCACACTCTGATAACAAAAATTATTGTTTCAAAATACACATTTCTAAACAAAACCTTGGAATGGATATTCAAATGCTGTTCATCTAATAAACAGATTCCTCCATATTAACCTATATTTTTTTGCAATAGTAATTGAAAATGGCATTGAAATTCGTTGCCGGTGCCAGTGACAAATATTTTCTCTAATCAGTGATATCTGATAATTATTTCGGACAGCCATTCAATTCAGCTCCATTCTGTTTAAATTGCGGGTTTATGTTCAATTTTTGTGTATTTTATAATAAAATTCAAACAAAAAAGTACTACATTTGGGCCTATTCATATTTCACATACACCGCGCCCCCTTTCAAATTTAGTTATTTTTTTCTTGCGTCTTATTATTTAATTATCTGCAATTTATTTAATTTATAAGGCAGACCCTCCTTGAAAACTAATTTTAAACGGATTAAACAAATTAAAGGAGTGTATATTATTATCTTTTTATAATCCACTGGCGTTCGTGAATATTTTAAATCTGGGATATTTAAAGCAATCATAACGAAGAATTATTAACTCACTACTTAAGAGAAATAGAATTAATAGTTTTATTTCTTTCAAAATAAAGTTAATTAGATGAATATGTGGATGTGTTAAAATAGAAACAAATTTTGTACTTTAAATACTGAAGCTTGAAACCAAAGAAAAAGTCCAAAGCGTTAATTTCGGGGTCCCTGTTTTAACAATTTGTATTTTGTTTTTCAATTTTAGCTGCATAAGTCAAGTTGTGTTGCTTGTATAAATTACACGGACTTGCAGCGGATTTTACGTGATAAACAAAGTTTATGTGAGGATGAGTGTTCCAGATATTTATTTAACAAAAATTAATTTCTACAGTAGATTTAAACTGTCATTCCAGAACAAATCTTACTTCCTGTTTAGGTGATTGCACCTAATTTACGCGTCATTTTAGTTAAAACGAACTTTTGAAAAGCCAAGAATTTTGAGTTGGATTCTAAAATTTAAACGCGCAGTGGATTTTTCTCGAAATTTTCCGATTCCAGAATCACAAGTGTTAAAACATGTGTCGGAAACATTTTAAAAATTATGGTGTCATATATTAATATGTACTTATTACACATCCAGTTATCAGCATTAACACATTAAATAAACAAGTTGTTGCAAATGATTTCATTCATTCTATTATGGTTCTCTTCTCAATAGCCATTATAACAAAACCTCGACGTGATGTCAAACTGGGCAACTCGGTTCAACTGTTTGTCCAGTTTGTTTTGCAACAAGCTGTACCCACTTACCAAACTGTACACTTTTAGCTTTTTCAAAGAGAGAAAATTGTACACCGCTAAGATGAAAGCATTAATTTTATTTACCACTGAATTTTGTCAACAAAACAACTTGAAGTGCAGCCTCCCATTTAAATGTAGACATTTAAAGATGGGTAGATACGTTGTGTTTCAGGCAGAACGTCTTGACAGGAACTTCTTTCCGGTTCTCGCCATCGTCAAACAACTGGTTATTGTAAAACACAATTAACACCAAGGTCATTGTGGGTTAATGACTGAATTGGCGTCGCAAAAAACGAGGAAAACCACAGAAACAGATCAATATCGCAATAATTATGCATTTAAATCGTCGCATTGTTATTATGTTTATGTTTCTTCGCACGTTTTCGGTTTCTTCGATTCTGTCACAAGCTGTACGGAGATAAAACCGCGTCTGAAAGTGCGGCAGCGCTTGGAGGAACTTATCTAATCAGAAAACGGTGTTATTGTTGTCAGTCTGTGAAAATAACAACAATAATAATTACAACGACGATGCCGCAATTTGAATTACGCGCGCGTCCGCGACAGCCGTTTAGAGATGCGTGGGCACCAGCTAAAATGGCGAGCGATCTGTTCAGAATTTGCTGTCATTTTTAAATCAACTAAAATCAAGCTGTATAAATGGCGTAAACAGAGAATCTTGTACATTTTGTAAATTGTAAATAGTTTCTTGTATAGTTAGTGGTAATATTTTGTGTTGTGAATCCGATTCTAGTGTATAAAGCTCGATTGAAAATTGTGTTTGTGTCTCCCGAGAAAATCTTCAACAAAGCCGACGCCGACTCGTAGAACATTAAAAATTTCAGAAAATACAATTTGTTGAAGCACACTGCATCCATCAATCAACAATAGGTACTTCCGTTGGCGTAATTAGCGTCGGTTTATTTAGTTTTTGCATAGTTTCGATTGATTTTCTTTGTTGTTGACTGTCAACGCCATTTGTTTGTTACCGGGCAATCTGAAATGTCATTTAGTAAACAACTGTCATAATTTCCACTCCCATCGAGCCCTAGCAGAAATGACGAGCCCAAAACCGAATTAATTGCCGACTCCTACAGCTATGACTTAACAATTCGGAAAACTCCTAATCCGACAAGTCCGACATGCAACTCGCTTTGACAGCTCAACAGCGCAGTGCTCCTAAATAATTAAACAGGGATCAAATTTATTATGGTCCGCTTAAAACCTACATAAATATTATGATTCAGCTCTCGCGGCCTAATCGCTAGTTTGCTCGTTGTTTTTATCAGTTTGTTTTGCGATATTCGCAACGGCAAAGCCCCAAATTGTGTGAGGAGGTTTCATCCGAGTCAATCTCTGAAAACGTCTTCCTACTGTTGCAGTGACACCAATGAAGTGGTTGGGAAGCGGTGAAGGAGATGCAATTGTAAAAGCGGAAATGGACAGAGGGCCTCAGCGCACTCAAGACGATGCTGCAGTCGGATACGTGTTTCAACGGCCCCCGGATCCGGAGTTCCCATCGTTCGGACCGAAGCAGCTGCGCTGGGCTCTTGGCGACGACAGTATTATCGATGTTAGTGGTGATTTGGCAATAAGTAGTTCAGATGTGGAGTTTTAGTAGTTCGAATGCATATGCAAAGGTTCCCCTCATAAATGCGTCTCTCGCTCCAGATGTTTACATTATGGGTCTATTTAAATTTCAAATTCGGCTTCGTTCTTGCAGAATCATGACAAGTGGAAGTATCCGGTTAACAGCAAGGTTGGTACGCCGCCCAACAGCATGTCTTACATCGGAACGAGTTCCACCATGCCCGGGCTCTACGATCTGGGACAGAACAAGTCGATTCCTTCTGAACATTTGGTGTATATGTCAAATCAGATTCCAGGAGGAATGCACATGCATCCGCCGCAGTACCTGCAGCAGCCTCTCGCTCCGCAGATGCAGATGCGACAAGGACCGGTATGTAATTTTTTGGGCCGTCCGAGTCGAGTTTTTCTGAATTTATCGGGTTGGGAATAGCCGCGAGCGATGGATGTCTGTAGGTCGTTGTGAATATGTTTGGGTTTTTATGTAAATGAGGTGTAAAACAATGATGCAACTCTGTTGATTGTTAAATTCAAACAACACGTTTTTGTTTTTCGTTTTAACCTCACTTTTATTGATTTTGCGTCCGTTAAAAGTCACGAATTGAAACTGAAAAATGTAAAAGTTTCAAAAGACAATACGATATATATGATATATATGATAGGTAAAAAAAGTATAGAAGCCGTTTTTACACAGCTTAAAAGTTTTTAGTTGAAATTGTACTTTCCAGATGTCGCTGTATCGAATTATAAAATCCATTCTCGTTTTTTTTTTTTTTTTTAACTAAATCATGGCCACCTCTATGATATATTACTTCAGGCCAGAAGACCAACCAAGTTATGTTCATGTTGGATCAGTGAAATGTTACCTTAACCATAATTTTACAGCCTCCTCAACATATTGCTACATCGTCAATCCACTAGCCTGAAGTAATATAAAGATGACCATGTCTGTTTTTTTTATTGAGGTCGTTTTTACACAGCTTAAGATTTTTAGTTGAATTTATATTTTCTAGATGTCGCTGATCAAATTATAAAATCCGGCGAGTATGTATTTGGTCAAAAATTTAAGATTAATTTATCCAGCTCTCGATGTTTCGAAAATTGCAACCATTTTACTGTCGTAGATGTCGTCACAATCTGTTTTTAAACAGACAAGTGAAAAATGACGCTGTCGTTTTGTGGCTGTTTCATATTTGACATTTGTGTACCTGTTGGGAATACCTTGGACGTATTCGAACGTGGTTTGACATAAAAAAAATGAAAACAGCAGGAGATTAATAATTTAGTTCCTATGTTAATACATGTGGCTCATATTTCAGAGCTAGAAAATCTTTTTTGTTTTAATTGTTTAGCAGGAAAGTGTCCGGGTTGTCATGTTTTTTCTTTTGTTAAAAAACTAATTGTATTCAGTGTGGTGTGTTATTTAAATCAACATTGTTATTTACAATTAGCCATTAATTTATCGTTATATAACTCTGAATATAAAAAAGTAGCTAGGTTTTAATTGATTTTGTTTGTTCTACATGTCTCCGATCCATTTATTAAATCTGGCAAGTATTTTGTCAAAAATTTAAGTTTTGTCTGTTGCTATCGCGATGAACATGCATCAATTGCAATATTGTGACGAATGTTTTGACAGTCTATTGTTGATGGATAAGTAAAAATGGCGGCAACATTTCGTTTTTTGCCAATTCATAATTTGACATTTATGTACCTGTTGGAAGGGAATACCTTGAATCTTTTTTCTTTCAGCTGTCTACCGAGAAATTCTGACTTACTCTATATTGTGGCAAT